>NW_011626988.1:3950945-3978467 GCF_000204515.1 Acromyrmex echinatior | reverse complement strand
AAAAGCCTCATATAAATTTTTATTATTTAATATAAATGTGTGTTATAATATTTTATTATATATAATAATATATATAATAAAAGAAAGTAAAGAAGGAAAAATTAGGCAAGTGAAACAAATTTTTGTTATCAGAAGGACAAAATATTCCTTTGAAATTTTTGGAATTTTTAACCTTCCGAAACTGACGGTGAATCTATTAAACTTCCTCAATTATAAATCTCTTTATTAAAAATATCAAACAAATTCAATTTTCTTTGTTACGTGTATAAATTTTGATTTTTTTTAAATTAAATTTTTAACCCTCCGGAACTGGCAGTAGATCTATTCGACCACCTCAATTATAAATCTCTCTATCAAAAATGTCAAACAATTCATTTCACATTTTTCTTTGCTACAGGATTGGATTATTCTTATCAAAATAGTATTTTTTCCTTTTTGTTACGTTATTTTGGTTCCTTGAAATTAATACTTTTTAATTCACATAAATTAAGTGGATCTTACAGATTTAGCGTCAGTAACTATTTATACAGATTTTAGCATCAGCTCCGGAGAATTAAATACACATGAGTGAAAAACGCTATATTTAGTCGATGCGGTTTTTCGTTTTCAATATTTCTTGTGAATTTATATAATTTCCAGTTCAAATTAACTGTGCATCAATTATTTAACGATCTTGAAATACAATCCTAAACCGAAACTGGAATAGTAATATCACAAATTATTGACAAGCAGTTTAATATTATTTGCTGTAAAAAAGCATCGTGAAAACTGTAAATAATTCATCGCGAAATCGCGAAAAATATTACCCCAGCGGGATTCGAACTCGGATCTTCTATCTATAATCCGGAGGATTAAAGCGTGATAAATTTTGTTAATCAATGAAACATTTTCGCGGATTACTCATAAATATCTACATATAAGGAGAGAATACCACTTACCGATCTGCGGCACGTCGTATTGTATGCTTCCCCGGATTGATCTCAGCATAAGCTGTGAAGCGATGCTCGCGCCAGCGGACGACGTCGAGGACGCCGAGGACGCTTGAGCCTGGTGTCCCGGGGATTCTCCTTGCGCGTCGATCGAACGCCGCCCGACCGTTATCTGGTTCCGTTTACTTCCGGGTAGTTTGTTTCCGCTAGTCTCATAGACGAAGGCCTTAGGTACGAAGCCGCCATTCGTAGGTAAGTTAAGCGGGGTGCCGCCCTCGGCGCGCACGAGATCAGTCTTCGTACTCGTCGCAGTGTTAAATCTCTGCTCCGCGTAGAGATCGTCGTGATTCGATTGTCTAGATTCCTGAAGGGTGGTAGCCTTCTTGCCAGCCTCGTCGCATACCAATATCGGTAGACTGAGCGGACCTCTCAGCGGATGCCGGCATCCGATGCGCCGCTTCTTCAGACGCTGATGGGCCTGCCGGCCGCCGAGCAGATGATTGCCATCGTCGTGAACATAGGGCTCCGCGACGTGAGGTTGTGTTGCAGCGTTGTGTGGCTGCGACGTTACGTACTCGGAATAGAGAACGTTCAGCACGGCGGGTGACAGGGCAAAGAACACGTTCTGGAACTCCCGCGGCTCTTTGACAATGTCGTCGATCAGCATACCCGCGGGCGACCACGAGGATATCCGCGGCTCGTCGTTGAAGACCAGCCAGTTCGACAGGTCGTCCCGGTAGGGACCATCGGAAGGATATATTTTTAGATGCAACAGGTTGTTATCTACCGAGCTCAGTTCGCTCTTCTTTCTAATGCTACTGCTTCCGTGACGATAGTCAAGTCCCTGTGTGCCTTGTACTTGTATAATCACGGGTCGATTGCCTACCGCCAAATCCAGCCCCTGTCCCACGTAGGTGAGAAGCCAGAACATGCAAACTGCCATTTTACAAATCATTAACGCTTTTTAAGTCTCTTTTTTCCTCTATTTCTTTATTCTCTTCTCTCTCTTTCTCTCTCTCTCTCTCTCCTACCCTTCTAACTTTTTCTATCTGTCTATATATATCTACGTATATATTTCTCTTTCTTCTTCTTCTTTCTCTACCACCACTTTTGACGCACCCGATTATACGGCTGGGCGTGGTGTTATAATTGACCTAAATGAACAGCAATGATGCTCTTTTCTCTTTTATTTTTTCTTGTTTGCTCTCTTTAGCTGCTTACTACTCACTGCCAGTCTAAAGGCACGTCTGTAGCAACTCTGGGTTAGGCCGACTTTTCGTTTGAACTCGCGGTAGGTACACTAGGAAGTTGAGGATGGAATGTCTGTATATTACAGTTATATGTACGTGTATATGTACGTATAAGTGTGCGTGTATTTGTGTATAAATAAAAGAGACAATGCAAATCTCTAGAACTCTCTGATATCTCTAATATCTCATAATCTACAAAACTCTCTCTAGAAATCTCTGGTATCTTTGAAAGAATATTACTAAAGTTCGATATATTTCTTGTAGCTTTACCTACTCGCAACATTAGAATATTTTTTTAAAGGTTTGCATAATGCATTCACGTACTTTGATATATATGTAGCAATACATTATGCGTTAGTAACTAGTAAAACAGAAGAAATATGTAGTGACTACTCGTAGCATGATTTTGTGTGTGTGTGTGTGTGTGTGTGTGTGTGGTGTGTGCGTGTGTGTAGTGCGTGTGTGTGTGTGTATGCAGGGTGGGCGGGAGATACGGGGCGGTCGATTGATATCGAGAGGAAGGGAAGGATAAACTTGATAAAAAATCACGAGCGGCGATATATTACGACACAACGACGATTATTGCATAGAAAACGTAACGGTGCTGCGCGTGCAACTGCAATCTGCCTAGCATGCTCCAATTGGGACTCTGGTCGCAGGAGATCCGAGAAGTTACCTGGCGTTTCTCTATTTTTCTCTTTTTCTCCTTTTCGATCTCTCTGTTTCTATCGAGGATAAGTCGCCGACTTGAGCGCACGGTGTATTACGTTTGACATTTGATTGCGTTATGCTCGCTCTTCTAATCGATACGCTTCACTTTCGGTAGTCCATGATAGTAGCCGCGACCTTGGTTTTCCCTTCGTGATAAAGCGCACACGTCCTGTACCGACCGTCCTGAAATCAGGTCGTTAATAGAGAATAATGTGCGATATCTTATAACCGTGAGTGCCAGGAACACAAAAAGATTTGTGGTGGTTTTTTTAAATTTTCTTTTATTTTTTTTTTAAATCTATTACTTTTGATTTTGTTTATTTTTCTCAGGATATATTCAACAGAAGTGCTGCGACGTGTGGAGGTGGTTATCGGAGGTGCTCATCGTGCGTGCTCATAGATGCGTATAAGGTGCTCGAGTGTGGACAACATTTAAATCAATCGATGGTGCCACTCATGTTAAACGCCCGCGATCATTTCACGTTTTCGCCAATAAAGCTATCATCTCTCCGAGAGACGACCCTCTCCCTCGGTGTTGTTTCCTCATTCGCTTACCTTTCTTTTCTTGCCTTTCTCTCTATCTTTTTCTCTCTTTCCTTGTTCCTCTCTCTGCTCTTTCAATCGGCCCACCCTCTTTTTTTCGTTTCCTCTCTGTCGTACGTCCCTAGCTTCCCTTCCTCCTCGCCTATCGAACGAACATCCCGGATATCGTACGTTTTCACAAAGCGGAAATCAAGCTATGACGCCCCGGCGGCGATTGCGATTACGGATAATCCGCGAATTAATAATCATCTATGTGTCCGCTAGTAAATAATCATACCTACCTAAATTTCGCTCTGAGAGCCGCGATCATATAATGTTGGCGAGATAAGCGTACGTGACTGCGGAGTCATTTTCACGAAGCGTGCATTACTGAACGGAGAAACTATCGCAACGCAAAATTTACAGAAAATTATCGGCGCGATTCCTTTCCAACTCTTACGTTTCTATAAATTCCAAATTTTGTACTTAAACGCTATGTCGAGCGCTAAAATCTCATTCACATACTCGAGTTTCGTCCGAGTTAATTTCGGACTCGGTGATCAAAACTCGAATATCAAAACCCCGAACCACTAAAATTATTCCAAAGCTGCGTTTCGTCGCACGCATAATGCGCATGAGATATTTTATCCTTATCGTTCGCTAAAAGTGTTAAAATGATACATCATGTGCATTATACCTGCAACGGAATACCATCCAAGTATACTTTTATCCGGAATACCTGCTATAAAAATTTATGAATCGAACTTAAACGCCCCCAAGCGATTCTGTATTTTATTACGAAACGGAGATTTTGTACGACGATTCACGATATATTTTGCGCTGAATTTGATCGCGATTTCTTTGATGAAAAGAAATCTTTCACGATTGAAGACACAATTTTTTTCTCAAATTATTCATATTCACTTCGTTATCATGTAATTTCGCAAAATATCGAGTACGCAAAATGACAGAATCGTAATTGCGTTGAAGCGAGTAACTTTAATCTAAATAGCTTTACGATACCGATTTAAGTCACGGGGAATTTTTCGAGTCTTTTTAAAATCCGCGCCATTGCGCGAAAATGATATTCAGGCCTGTTTTTATCAACGTAAATTGACTTCAATCTTGATTTAATTTACTTTTTATCTTTTTCCACTTCTAAGAATTAAAAAAGGATAAAAAATAAATTAAACCGACATTAAAATTAATGTACATTCGTAGAAATGGATATCATCCGTGTCTAATACGCACAGTTCATCTGCGGCGACGTAACTCGCACGAGCGGGATTGACACGCAGGACGCGACGATTCTCGAGTATCGGATCCCGAGTAATGGATCCGATAATCTGGTGCCGTACGACATTATGAAAGGGTGACATAATGTGGATAGCAGTGTGGTATGTAGGTCGGTCATATCAACAGGTGCCCCGAAAAACGTTCAAAAAGCAAAGGCTTGCCGTAGCAGAGAGCGGTGCGCGTTTGTCGGTGCGAGACGCGGGAGTAGGCGATACACGAGCGTGTATTGCGACAGAGGTACACAGGGTGTGTAGAACAAAGGATATATATATATATATACATATATATACATATATATATATGTATGTATATAGTGGAGGATGTCCGGGCGCGAGAGACGCCCGGAGAGTTACAGATAGAGATTACGGTTCATCGATAGGAGGTGCAGTGTTACGCGGGGCATTACGTGGGTAATACTTGCTTCTTGATATCTCGCCGCCGCGCGTCTGCCGTGCCAGCGTATTTCCTCCCGAGCTTTCGGATCTCCGATCTCCCGCCTCGGCCTCTTTTCTTCCCTCGACCCTCCGCGTCGCGTCGCGCCGTTCCGTGATGCCGCTTCTCGACCTAAACTCCCTTTCCTTTCTCGTCCTCTAACTCTTTTTTCCTCTTTCTTTCCTCTTCTCTTTTTTTCTTTCTCTCTTTCACTTCGCCCTCTCTTCGCCTCTATCTTTCCTCTTCTCTCTTCCTTTCGTTTCTTCTTCTCTGTTTATCTTCTTTCTCGCCCACAGCTTCACTTAATCTTCTGTGCGCGATCCTGTTGATATCGCGTGATATGATATCTCTCTTTGCTTTCTTCCTTGCGGCCTTCTCCCGGGGGAACGTCTGTGAATGAAAGGGGATGTCCTTCGATGCGTTCGGTCCTCTTTGCATGCGAGCGAGCTCTTCTTCTTTTTATTGCTCCGCTTTCCTCAGCGGACACCCAGGTTTCTGACTGAAGCTACCGTCCCTCTGATTGAAGCGACGTTCGTCATGCATCACGCTACCTCTTCCTCTCCTGCTTGATCGTCGCGCGCCACGGAAAGACCTATGTTCCCCTCGACAGCAGCACCCTAGTAGCACCCCGTGCGATCATACCACGTACGACGTCGTCCGGTTACCCACGGTAGGGCGCGATTCATTCACTGACATCTTCGTCGCTCACCACGATCCGCTTCCGTATGGTCGTTCATATATGGGCGTGTAATGTCGTGCGCGCGCGCGCGCGCGCGCTCGTCCGCTCGTTCGAGCTGAATGTACGTGCGTGCGTGCGTGCGTGAGAGTGCGTACGTGTACGTGTGGTGTCTGACGTTATGCTAAAGGTATCGGTCGTAATCACCGCGATGTCACCGCGAAGTCACCGGGACAAATCTTCCAGGTTGTTCTAATGCTCTTTTCTAACTAACGTAGTTATGCACCCCCTTCCGTCTTTCTTCCCACCCCTGCTTCTTTTTTTTCTCTCTCTCTCTCCCTCTCTCTTTCTCTCTTTCGTCTTTCCTTTCTCTAGGCCTGTAACACCGGTCTTTTACGATGATGTCTAGTCTGCGACTATAATCGCGCGGCGTATTTCAAAGGTTAAAGGCTGTTTCCCGCGATTGCCCGACTTCCCGTGCTGACGTCGCCGACGATCTCGACCGGCCGCGCCGGTGTTCCATTGAGCGACGAGAAACGTTCCCTCTCTCTTTCTCTTTTTTCGATTCTCTCTCTCTCTCCCTCCCTCTCTCTCTTTCTTCCTTTGCTCTCTTTCTCTCTTTCTCTCTCTCTTCCTCTCTTCACTTCGTCTCCCACGATGCGTAACTCTTTCCGCTCACCCGACCTCGGCACGTCGCGCGACAGCACCGCTTCTCGTTGATGCACACCCCCTCGCGAACGCCGTCGTTGACGCGTTTGCACTGGAGGAGATCCTCGCGAGGGTGCCGTGCGACGAGTGGCCGACTCGCCCCTTTTCTTTACGGCGCGGAAGTAGGTGCTCTCGACCGACGGGAAGAGACGACGGAATCGAATGGTGAGGAGGTTGCGGCCGTGGATGGTTGCTTTGTTGGTCGAAGGTCGAGGGATGTGGAGGATCGAAGGGTTGGGACGGTGGGTTACTTCGGTGAGTGAGCTGCCTGGCGCCCTCACCAGAACTAACTCCCACGCTGCGCGGCGAGGACCCGGCGCTTTAATACAACGCGCATTCTCCCGGCGCTACCCCTCTTCTCTGACACCGGGGTGAGCGACGACGGGGTGGCTTTCACCCCTTCTTGCCTCTCACCTGGCCTCGCCTCGCCTCGTCTCACCTCACCTCACCTCACCTCACCTCACCTCACCTCACCTCACCTCACCTCACCT
Source organism: Acromyrmex echinatior (assembly GCF_000204515.1). The sequence goes on along the minus strand of NW_011626988.1, from coordinate 3,971,452 downwards.
CACCTCACCTCACCTCACCTCACCTCACCTCACCTCACCTCACCTCACCTCACCTCACCTCACCTCACCTCACCTCACCTCACCTCGCCATGTCTCGCCTCCACCCCGGCCGACGCGCCCATGAACGGATTAAAGCTGCCGCGAGCCCTAAGCACCCCCGGACCGTACACTCTGCGACTTCATATGACGTTTCACAACGATACGGTCAAAGGTGATGTGTCCCGTCGCATCATCAATGGCCATCATCCAATCCACGATCCACTATTCGTTTGACAATTTTGAATTCCTCACAAATATAGGACGTCGTATTGTCGTACTGTTCGTGATACTGTTCGTGACTCGTTCGAGCATATCATTCAGTCCCTACATAGAAATGAAAGATGCATGCAAAGTAGAAAAATGTCAATTCTTTCTGACGAAGAAAAGGTGATATCTGGAAATATCTAAGGGGGAATGTCTCGGTGTTCCTCAGTCAGCGAACAGTCGTTCTGCTCCTTCCCGCTGTTAAAGCGGAGATCGCAAAATCAAAAGCTAGAATGAAGGATCCCTGTTCGACCTTCGCTATCCTGTAAAATCCATCCCTACCCGTTTTAGTCAGCCGGGCTGGATGCCTCGCCGTGCGCACCTAATCGTAACCGCCCAGTTTCTCTTCTCGTGTAGCTATCACCTGATAACGCACGTTCTTTCAATCACTGTTTGGCTACGCATGTCGTAAGGTCCTACCTACGTTTGCGGGAGATCATCTCAGTCTCTTGATAATACATCAGTTGCAGCTTCGTGGGAGTGTTTGCGGATGACGTTAGTCGATCTGAAGTTCCCCCCCGAAAGACACATGTAATTGACTGCCGTTCGAATTACCTTGACTTTCATGATCCAGGGACAGTTTTCATTAATTAATCGTTCGGTTTCATATATACTCGATTCATATCTCTTTCATTTTGTTAGCTAATGGTTACACCTTCGCTGTTTACTGCCATAAATTAACGTGCGTGACGTAAAATACACAGCGTGACGACACATTTATTAGATTTGGAATTCTCGAAACTCATACAAACATTTGTAACACGTGTACTAATTATTTTAGCATATTTACTGGCGGAATTTTAATTTCTATTTAAGGAAAGGCTTGAAAAATGTTAGCTTCTTTTACTGATTATTTTATTCAATTACGATTTAATTAAATATAATATGATTCAAGAGAAAAAAAAATGAGAAGTAAGAAATTTAATTAATATAAAATTTAAATAAGGTTTGATTATATCTCTCTACACAGATTTAAAGAAAAAAACATCAGGTAAAAGAGCAAACAAAGTATATTTAATTCTCAATAGTTCGTAACAAAAAGTTGTTGATACATAAATAACTATCACTTTTTTTAGCATGTATTGATATTTATAAGAAAAGCACAAGTATAATTCTGGGACACTCCGTGTACGATAAATGCAGGAACGAAATTTTTAGCACCTACTGGACAACGTCGACCTCTTATTTACATGACTCTTTTTATTCCCGTCGCATCGATTCAAAGTTCATTTATTTATAACCAGTTTCGTAGAAAAGGTAGAAAATTAATGATGGTTCGTCGTACGTTCAAACAAATAACTATGGCGGTTTACGTTCATCGTTCGGAAATAGATTTATTTGGAAAAAACATATAATTCTTGCGGAGTGTGCTAATTAATTTTTCCACAGTGTACAATTATTGCAACGTTTTTTTTTTCCTTAAGGAGAAACATGAGATATATATATAAGGAATATCTTTCATTGTAGACGCGTGCAATAAATATAATATTATACGATACGTAAATATGATATTGTTATGCAGGTGATATAAATAAGAAAAAAAACATTATCTCTGGAGTGTATGTCATAACGAGTTTGACATATACATCATTAATAAGGTAAATTATATAGTTGTGCAACCTTTTAATTACATAGGCGTTATAGGCAAACTTATATGTTCTCGATAACTTTTAATGAGATACTCGCCTACTGAACCTCCAGAGACTCAGATGTTGCAAATAATAAGTTTCGGATTTAACCGTAATACTGCGCAGATGAGTTGTGTACATAGTTTTTTTTGTAACAAATATCTCTACGAATATTTATTATGCTCTTTGCTTTCTATTATTTTCCTCTCTATTGATAGATAAAATTTTTAAAAAAAGAGAAAAAAATTTTTGGACGTATTGAACTAAAACGAAAAATGTTTTGTTTATCTGATACGATTAATGAAAGCAATAGAACTATTTATGTAACAATAAAATAATCGGATGCATTTCTCACACATAGAGTGCCAAATAAATAATAAACACGAGTGCCAAATAGTAACATAGAATTGCTTTTGGTAATCGACTCTTCGTCGAAGATACTGTTGTAGAAAACGCGGCGAAATATTAAATTCTGCTATTGTTTAATAATTGTTTTATTATATTTTGAACAATAAGTAATAATATATTATTACTGTTAATATATATTTAAACCAAATATTTTTCAATCTTCTGTGAAGATGTGGAAGTCTATTATCGAACAAATTAAAGACACGTGAAAATTATTTGATAAAAATAAAAACATACTCGCATTAATATTTAGTTATTAAAATATATCTTATATTAATAATGATTTTCGGCAGTAGTCATGAATACATCACACTAAAGGAAAAAAATAAAGATTCTTCTTTTGGACAAAATATATACAAGACTTGACAAAGACAACAAACAATTGCACAAAATACCAAGATAACTAATAGAAAAAAGTAATATTCCAATAAAATTAAATCAATACATAATTAAACCTAAAATTCTCATTTAGCTATATGAATTACCAAAAATACAAATTGTGTGTGTGTGTGTGTGTGTGTGTGTGTGTGTGTGTGTGTGTGTGTGTGAACATCTCCATTACCACCATAAATTCCCCAATATATGACTTTTCGTGTTTTCTTACTCAAAATCTACACAACCTATGATAGGGAAAACCGAATCATATATCAACTCGACGAATTTTATACAAAAAATACAGAAAATTAGAAAGTACTTTCTGAAGACATACTAAAGAGCTTTGATGTAGAATCCCTCTTTACATAAGATCCAATCAAAGATATAATCATATGAAAAATTATCCGCTTAGTTTTTGAAAATTAATCGGCCGAAAATAATCGCTTTCATTATAGTTTCAATTTCCTCTTCTATCACATTATCTGTCCTCTTTCTTGCCTCCTTTTTCCTTCTCCCTTAATAACATATATAAAGAGAACATTTCAGAGAGACAGCTCAATATCATTGCTTCTTGCCTTGATGAAGTAAATTGTATTTATAAAATGTTAGCATTTAACGATGTACCAAGATGCGGAAATAATTTGCAAACTATGCAGCTTTTTTTAAGAAAATACTCGGAAGTTTTAAAAGTATAATTAATAATCTTTAATACTTTGTAATAATATCCTATATTTATAGTTATTCTAACATTTTTTTCTACTCTTTACTAATATACTTTTCTCATTAACAGCATTTAAAAAATAAAATATTAGTCGATATTTAACAGAAAAATATGTATTTTTATTAACAGAGAAATTTGTATTTTTAACAAATAAATTCTGAATTACATTCAGTAATTTTCTCTCTTCAATATATTTTAACTGATATATTAACTTGGTAACATAATTACAATAATTTTAAAACTTGAACAATCACACGTTAGCAAGCGTATTCAAGGAAATGTATTGCCGACTAAAATCTATGACTGAAATGAAACTGTTGTATCAAAATTTTACGTCAACTCAGGCTTTTCGTTGTTGCTGATTGCGTATTCGTGATGCACTCAAGCATACTCGGGAGTATACATGGCTACACATCAATAGGAGTCGTAAACTTTGCTTGAAAACGATGATAGAAACGTAGATTGTGTTCGTTGGCCCGATAGCCTCAGTATTGATATTTTAAAATTCAACATAAAATGCCTGTATTCTGTCAGAATACGCTTCTCTGATTTTCAATAATACCATGTTATTGTACATTGAAATATCAGATAATCTAAAAATAACGTGTTATCAATTATTATCGAATCTTCCTAAATTCTTTTAATAACTTTAGATAGATATGTTATTTTGATATAATATAATACTAAATAATCGTAAAAAGGAAAAAAGTTATTAAACTTTTATTGAATAAGAATAGAATTCTAAAAAGGTGTACACTAAAATTTAATTAATTTGACCCAATTTAATAAATCTTGTAAAACTATTACGAGTTGTAGGCGATTATCGATCAGGAAACATTTATATATTTTAGATTGCTGTTCCCTCAATTTAGATTAAATGTCAGTTGCGAGAAATTTACGAAAATTATCGTTGTCGATAATTAAATCAATAATATCTCTTTGCGAAAGTGCCGTTAATGCATGTATTTATCGATATTTACCGATGTGCTTTTGCATGTAATGTCGACGTAAATAACACATAATAATTTTAGCTTGTCGCGTCAATTATAGAATCGACGTGGCAACGCGCGCGGGACATATTTATTTTCAGGGGATGAAACGAATAAAGTTGCAAACAGATTGATACGGTTTAAAAAAAGAATTTCCAATCTACTTCCGACGAAGGAGCAAAAGAGGTTCAGAGGTTCTGTAATTCTTTACGAACAGCTCGGCAATCCCGCGGCTGTACTAACTCATGATTACTAATCCCGCAATGAATACCTAACACAGTTAATGTAAATCGATGACATGGATTTTCGCTACTGAATCCGTTGTATTTATTACAATTTACGCAGGGATCTTGACGTCACGAAGGGACCACGTAGCGTAATTCTAAAATGCAGAATGTCGAAGTAGAAAGGGCTGGCAGATTAATGGGACGCGAGAGATTTCGGAATATTCGTGTTGAGGAAACATTTTTCTCGTATCGGTAGGTCTGGTATCGATAGGCCTGCGTATATACGGTGGCAAATAAAAAGTTGCGAACAAGAAGGAGATATCGCAATTCGTTTATTTAAAATTGCATCGGCGCTAAATCTCTTGCGTCCAATTTCTATTACCTACTCTTTTCTACATCGCGTATTTTCGACGTACGATTTTATATGTTCTCCATCATCGATCCGTCGAAGCACCGGATGCCAATATTAGTTACAAGCTTGCCGGATAATTTAAGCCCGATAACGATGACCGTTGATCTGGAGGAAAAAAGAAACGAACTCTATTTGAGCCGTTGATTCTTCGTTGTCAACATATTCGTGCCATCTTTTACAAATATATTCACGTACGCTCCGACCAGTGCAATGACAAGCCACGATTTAATCGTCATTGCTTGAACGGACGCGGATCGATAAAGATCGATGGAGATCATGAGAGTTCACTGTCAGAGATAGTACTTTTTCTTATCTAAACATTCTGGAAAATCGAATGGAAAAACTCAGCAGTTTTGCTGAAATATATGTGTCTGCACACTTACACACTTGTCTGCACTTTATCACGTTTTTGCCATATTATCAAGTTTTAACCATAATTTTATACATATTTTTTCATTTAAAAGATATATGTACTCGTACTGAAATGATCATTAATCAAGTAGTGAGTATCAGTATTTATTGCAATTGCATTTTCTATTTAATAGCAGATAAAAATATATTACAATTTAGATTATATAATTGCGTATATAAGTGTATTATTGTCTGAATTACGTAAATGACAAATTATAAACTAATTATTTCCATTTGATACTATGTAGGACAAACCATCAAATAACATTCAAACTATAAATTAGATGTAATTAATTTAGTATCGACTTTCTATTAATAATAATTCAATTAAAGACCCTTATTTATCGCAAATCTCAATTTGTAATACTACAATTTGTAAAACTAAATAACACAATTCCTATTAAGGTAAAAAATTATTAAAATTTATTGAAAGACAAAATTCTGACAAATATTTTAACTTTGGCCGACTTAAGATGTCAAAACTTTCTAAAATTTTTATTGTTAAAAGTTTTGTAGATAGCTGTTGATGCATAGAAACAAATTTCTTATCTATATATTGGCGCTGAAATGACTCTTTTAGTTTCATTTAGCTTTCATTTAGTATAACGTAACTCCAGTATATACGTACCTAACAAAATTTAATTTATTAAGTATTATTTACTAGTTTAAGGTAAATGAATTATTCCAATAAAAACTTTATATTATTATTAAAAAAAAAAATACTGGAAATCTTATAGGGGGATATATAGCTACTCATTGGGAAAGAAGGATGGGATACGGCATAAATTTACAAATAATGCTTATAAATAAGACGTAAAATTATACAGTAACTTATAGAATGTATTTACAAAGTTACAAAGTTTTATTAAGAAATAAAAATGATAAATGTGTACATGAAGTGATAGATAATAGTTACAATTTTTTACATATATTACAAGTGACATATATTATGACATGAGATCATAACGCTTACATATTTCATGTAATGTATTTATTGAATCGAATCTGCACTTTGTATGCTTCGAGCATAATTAAACCTCGCTCGCTAAACATGCGTCGTATCCCAAACAGATAGGATATACAAGAAAACATACATTAAGCTGAAGAAAAAAATATAAGAGTTAAGCACTTTTATTTTGCTATACTTCATTCTTTATTATTCCTTTATACTTATGTATCATCAAAATCATTGAGTCTTTTGCAATCTTTATAATAATCACTTTATGTGGATTATGATTACTATCTACATTAACAGATCGATTCAAATGATAGTAATATTTTATTAACATTAATAATAGAAAACTGAAATGAAATCATAACACAATATAACATGAAGGCACATAACAGAATGGATGCGTACACATTATCCCTACTTCTTCTATTTTTTCTTCTGCGATATAAATCCTCGCACGGCGTGAATGTCGGAGTTACTCTATTTTAAATGGACTGTTTAATTAAGTGCTGACGAGTAATCATCTTGCTTTTATTTTCTATTTATCTCTTTCAATCATTTATTCATACTCTCTACTTGTGTGATAACATAAGTTAGATAATTATTTCTTCTAGAAACATTCAAATCAAAAGTATTCATATGTGAAACTGAAGTAATATTTTACGATTTAAAATTATATTTTAATTGTTGTGGTATGTGAATTGACTTTTCAAACATCGAATATTATTTTAAATTTTTGTTATTTTCAACTTTTAAATGTATTAAAATGTATTATTTATTACAAATATGTAATTAAGAAAACTAATCTATTTTTGTATTCGAATTGCTTAGTTGCAAAATAAATAGCGTTTACATTAACATACGTTAAATAATAAATTAAATTATTAACTTATTATATTTCTTCATTAAATTGTTTAAACTTTATTGTTTTAATTAAATTAATGATATAATGAATAGGAATTGTGACGGCCTATAGATAGAATGATTTTAAAAATAATTCTAATGGATATCATTTGACTTTACTTTATTTAACAATGTACTAGTCTGAACATTCACTGCTTTGTGTCACAATCTCGATAACTTTGAGCTTGTTTACTTTTCTATTGCTGATAACGCGATTAAATTACATTATGACCAGAATTAATTTCATGAAACAAACGTTCTAATTTTCCTACCCATAAGATATAAGAATGTTTCATATAATTTAGGCCCATATAAGAAAATCATTTTTTTTTTAAATGATAGAATTTCTGTAGGTATTAAGTGATATTCGATATTTAATATTTTTAGTCTTGACTGAAATGAACGACTTACATATATATCGATTCGTGAAAAGTGTAACGAATAGATATAATTGCCAGAATCCTCTTGAATATCACAGAATCTTTTTGGATCATCTCGTGGGAAAATCTATAAACATTCATATGTATGTAAAATTTATTAGTCCCTATTCACGTGTATTTTATGTATCAAATGACTTAATTGATATAAAAGTATTTCGAATAAAAAAAACACAAATATTAGATTCAGTGATACTGTGCGGAAACTACTGAAAAACATTACTATTTCCGCTGTCCGATAAAATATCAACCTAATAACATTTATAAGATAAATACTGTTAATAAATATATGTTGCATACATTTGAAATCTGAAAAAGAAATTTACATCGTTTATTAGTACACATACTTATATAAACTATGAAAATAATATTTAAATCATGGTTGGAAAAAAACTGCTTTTTATTGTTCTCGTGCGTTTTATCTTGTTTTATTATTTATATGATATGTAGAATCGTGTAAATAAACATTTATAATGCAAATTTTTTTTATGAAGTAAGAAGAATAAAAGTAAGAAGAAAAATAAAAAGAATAATTTTGTATTTTATCGTTTAATAAAAATTTTCGTGCCGTATATCATTAATTATAATAAATATCATTAAATATCGTTCTTCTTAAAATTCTACATTGAGAGAAAAGTTCTTCCTGTTTGTAATTATAATTATACGTTATCATAATTATGATTATTATTGCCATAATGTTATAATAGTAATAATAACTGTATGTATAATTCCAGCAGCAAATATATAGTTGGCACCGAGAATGACTATAAATTATAGTTATTATTACCATAAAAATGATTGCAGTTATTATAATTTATTATTATATCTCCACAGAAAAAAAAAATAATGTGATCAAAATACGTCTCTTTCAAAATCATTTCACTTTTATCTAAAAACATTTTTTCGTATTATCAAACGTAACTAAAATGTTCAAGATTTCAAGCGGAGTGAATCACTCTGTGTATCTCTTTTGTTTTGGAAAAAACTTATGTAAAGCGAAAAAAAATAAATGCAAATGTTGTTTGATAAAAAAGAGGGAAGTTTTTAAAAAAGAAAAAACTAAAAGTTATAAACTAAAAAACAGAAATAAAAATATTATGATGTAAAAATATTTTATTTAAATTGGAATTAATTTAATATTGTGAAGAATATATTAATATTTTAAATAAAAATTTAGAATAATCTGTAAAAAGAATGTGAATATATTTTCTCTTCTAGCAAGGTAATGTTCTAACATATGAGTAAAAACAACTGATATTTAAATGTAATCAGTGTTATAGCTTGAACGGAATAGAAAATCTCGTCTAGAAGAATAGTAGCATCTTAACAAAGAAATCTCAGTTAGAATAAATTTCGTCATGTGTTACACATATGTGTAACATATGACAAAACGTAAGTCTCCCTTTTAAATATGAAACTGCCCTCTTGCCGCAGTTGTCTCGAATTTTGATTGCTTCCTCAGTTTTTTCATATATTTAAGTGGTTCAAATATTTTGTGTGTGTGTGTGTGTGTGTTTTGCGTATATGCGTCATGAATCTTTTTTAAATTTAATTTTATGTTCAGGAATAATAGAAGACTATACTTTTTAAAAATATTTTTATGCATATGATATACACAATAAATTCAAGATTAATAGGAATTTACGCCGTGATTCGTGCGCTGTGTATATAATAATTCATAAATATAGAAGGTATTACGTTAACCAATAACAAATTATCATACATCGTAAAATAATGATAAAACGTTTGTTTCGATTAACTTCTAGCCTTCTTCTAGCGTTGTAAAAATTTTCCATGATCGTGATAGTAATACTTGAAAAACACCCCCCCCCCCCCCCCCCCCCCCCCCCCCCCCCTCGCCACTGTCGAGCGGAAGATAATGATTACTTATTATATTTTATATTCAATACTATTTCAAAAACGAGTGGTTAACGAAAAATTATTTAGATGAGTAATTCCACAGAAAAAATTGAAAAAAGACAAATGTTATGGTTCACGATTCCGTTCGACAGTAGCATGGGGGAGTTGGTGGATTATTGCGTTTTTGAATATTACCATCATAGGAAGTTTTTTACAAAACTGAAGAAGGCTAAAAGTTAGCTGAAACTCACATTTTATCATTATTTGACGATATATGTAATTTTATTGATGACCTAATACTTTTTATATTTATAAACTATTATATATAATATTTAGCGTATGAATCACAGCGCAGATTCCTATTAGCATTGAATATATTGTATTTATTAATTGTAAATATAAGGAATCTTAATTGTTATTTTATTGTATGTAATATACTGTTTTTCTCATATTACTTGATATGGTCGCGGAAAGGGGTGGCGACAGGAAATAGACTTGCTATAAGATCACAACCTCTCTGTGATAAAACGTATCCTTTGAGGGATAACGTTAAATTAAACGGGTGCATGTAGACAACGTTCGTTTCTGATCTAATCTTTCTTAGACGCTAGGAAAATTTTGATAAGTTTCTTTCTCTGTCAATGCTGGCGTTGGTAGAGATCTCTTTATCTCTTGCGTCGTGGTGGTAATGGTGGAGCCTCAGGCCCGGGGAGCGGACATATGTACGAGTGGTCCAACATGCATAGGAAAGATTTATAAGCGTGGGTGGGGAGTTGCGAGAGCATAAAAGCACGCACGAAGAAAAGCGCGGACGCTTTTTGTATTCGCCCGTGGCCGCCGATCGTGTCATCGCTGATTGTGCGAGAGTAGTGTTAAAGTAGTTTGCGGTTCTCGGGGAGAGAAAGCCATGGGGCTCGCGAGGGCGGTCGTCTTCGCCGGCTGTCTCCTTCTCTTCCTGACGGTCGACGCCTCAGGCAGTAAGTAAAGCGGAAAATGTGCCTCGTCGTTCATCCCCTTTCTGCGAAGTACTCCGGTACTTTATGATTTACTCTCTAAAGAGCTGGACAGCCGTTGCTGTCCTTTCTCTCTCTCTCTCTCTTTCTCTCTCTCATACGCACATACACACAGGTATTCTTCAATGATCACAGAAGCATAAAAGTTATAAAACCGAGGAAGTACCGATTCCTTTTCCTAAATAGAAAACTTTTCTCGGTTGAAAAATGGTAATACATATTGAGAAAAAGAACAAGTAAATGTATTGAGGGTAGATCTCGTGTGTAAGGCGATACATGAATATTCTTATAGATTCTACTGAAAAGAATGCAGAGTTTTTAGTTTTAACTTCGTAACTTTCATACTTCCATCGATATAAAATAGTTAGGAAAGTAGAATCGCTGAATACGTTCAGAACGAGAAAAAAGAAACTTTGTGTACGCAAATTACAAAGCAATATGTCCATAAGTAATATTCCTTACTTTCCAAGAATAGTTTCTAAGAACCGATTATAAATGTACTCAAAAGTTAAAGATTTAATTTGAATTATTTATGAATTGAATAAAAGGAATTATTATAATATATAATTGATACAAGTGCATAATTATTTTAGTGATAAACAGTATATGAGATTTTATTCTCTCGGATTGTTCCTTCGAGCGATTCTATTTTGATATCATAATAATTCTGATTTATGATATTCTGTATTCACGTCAGTATTTTAGTTGTATCTCGTATCGCGATATAACGTTATGATTAAATTATTGATATTTCTAAGGGCGCTCGTAAAGTTGGCATCTAGTTGCGCGTTCAACACTCGAATACAAAGATTTAAAACACGTTCTCCCTTGGGGACCTTTCAAGAAGACCGGATGACTTCGATAAGTCTTAATTTTTCTATCAAATTAAAGATTAATGTGCGAGAGTTGATAGAAAGGGTCAACGCGCCCGGCGCGGTCAGGTTTGAATATCATAAGGTTACTCGCTGTGTCAAGGATAGAGATTATCGTCGCGAATGGATGTCGAAATCCGTGATATTTTCGTGAACTACAGAATCCCGAAAGATTAGTAATTTGTAAAAACTTTATCCGCATCATTGTTCCATTGATAATTAACGCGAAAAAAACTATGATAGCAACACGCTTTTTTTTATGTATTCATTTGTTATAATTATAATTAATGAAAATTTATCTTTGACGTAGCCATCGTGATGTTTACTTGATATGACATTAAATTCATCTTAATCTCCCTCGTAATAGCGAGGAAAGAATGTTGGTCTTCTGTACAAAATTCTGTTTTTTTTTTATCATCTTTAGCGGCGGTAATTCATTCATTCACATGATTTTATTTGCATTATCGACATATAATTTTTCATTTTCTGCTAAATTACATTTTATTCCAGATTTTAATTAACAATCAAAATCGACACCTTCGCGCGCGTGTTTCTTTTGTGAATGAAGTATGGAACTTTTTATCGGCGAACGTGTTTAATGCTTTCTTATTACTGAAAGAAGATTAAAGAAAATTGTTTGTTCGATTACATGACATTACCGGAATAAAGGAAGAGAATGCTGGAGGCTTCCATTAACAAACAAGAACGTTTTAGATTGAATTATGTTTCAAGCAAAATGTAACGACCAGTGAAGTAATTTGCGAAAGATAGTTATAGATATACGAAAAATCAGTTCTTTAATTTTCTACAAAATTTCAGCGAATAAGTAATGAATGGTATGAATGAAACACTTTTTAGCGAGTGCGCTCTTTTTTAAATAAACGTAACGAAAGTGGAGGTATTAATTTACAAATATATTCGTGTATAGAATATGAATAAAAATAAATGTATAATCCACCGGTTAGTTACAGATTATTATTATTCCATCCGGCAGGGAGCTGGCGATAAAATATTGCTTATTCTGTAATACTCGATTTTATATTTTTACTCTTTCAAACTTGATATGAAAAACTCCCCGTTATACCATTGATAACTTTATCATGTCTTTACATATTTCTTTCTTTAATTAGTATTGTTCGAGCTAATCTTAAATAGTCGCCTGCATTAGTGCATACTAATATACATGTATACACTATATATATATATATATATATATATACACATTAAACAGACACATAACGATCATTTATGACCTTTCTTTATGAAACGTCTCGAATGCAAGACTCTCCAGAAGTTAGGCATTTACTTTCGAACTTATATTACCGCGTGTTGTAAAATTATGAGACTCTTAATACATTTTTTAAAATTAATTATAATAAAGAAACGGCTCCAATGACTAAAAATCAAATAATACAATAAGGAGCTACAATTAATTACAATTAATATTTATATCAAGAGTCTACATATCTCAGTTTAAATTTATTTGCTAATCTTGATAATGATCTCGTGTTAAGTCGAAATGTCTGTTTATAAATTATATTTAATTGTGATTTTTTAATTACAATTAGCTTCTTATTATATTACTTACGTTTTCTTTTATTTTTTTTCACATGCAAGTAAATTATTGGTTAAAATAAAGCCTACGGCACACGATGCTTTTTTCTACTAGATTGCTTTCATTTAAATAAATTATTAGAATGCATTACAGAACGCAGAATTTTAAAACATACATCGTGTGCCCGTAGGCTAAGTTCGAAATGACAGGGCTTGGTAATCAATATCGCTTACGGCATGAATATACTATCGCATTTCTAATGATGGAAGCAATTAACGAAGTTTGCGAAGGAGCGGAACTCGACCGTGACGAACGCGGAATTCTCTTGCACTCTAGAAGTATAAACGAAATAGTGGTTAAAGAGTTCGCGTATGGCGTATCGGTGCTCGGAACGAGGTCCGTATCATTGAAACGATTACAGGTCCCCCGTGTTCGACCGGACATTTGGTAAATTGATCTGACGTCCCTACATCCCAGTAAAATAGATCCGATCTGACCGTTGCGACGTAACAAACGTTCTTTCACCGCCGCGCTTTAAAGTACGTAAAGGGAGCATATAAACGATACGGGACATCGCCGGTTCTCTCCGCGACACTCTTATTCCAAGCAAAATGGCATCGAGCGAAATCCGATTGCGATCGTCACTTTCCGCCGGCGGTGATGATACGTTTTTCCAATTGACTCGGTCGCCGTATTTTTTCCGAAACGCCGGAAAATAGAAACAATGCCGCGAGAACTGGATTTTTTTCATATAAATATTCCTACAACCGCAACATCTCCCCGTTATATCGAGTCACTCAACGGCCATTGAAAGCGCATTAAATTCCGTGATAAATGATTACAATGGCGCGCCTGTATGCGAGAAATGGAAACGCGATTGTCGGGTTAAAAATACGAACAGAGAATGCGGGTTCATCGAGGAGAAAGATCGACGTTTAAACACGCTGTGAAATAATGCAAGAAAGATACAGCGCCCCTGAGTATGAAATATGAAAGTGGATACTCTCTGTCGTTCACCGTGAATTTGCATAATGCATACGTTTAAGTAATATAACGAGAACGGAGCACCTCTAATCATGCACATTGGGGAGCAAGCAACATGAGAAATTATGGTTGCAATTGTTAGATTACGGCAAAATCCCGGCGAGAGTCTCTCTCTAAGCACGCCGGTACGTTTCATGTTGTACTATACATCTGTCGGCGTTGCGTTATTCAGACGAAATAACATTTAAAGAGCATAATTATAAATTGGATTCAGGAATTGTGTTCTGCGTATATTCGTGCATAATTTCGAGATGGCTTTCTGAAAAGAAATTTAAATTATAAAAAAATTTTAATAAATACGTATTATTTCTTTAATTTCCAAAATATTTTTTCGGTCAACAAATCTAAATAAAAATTTTATTAAAATCTATCTAAATATACAGATAAAATAAGTTTATCTATCTATGTATCTACAGAATAATTTACAAAATATTTAATCGATTGTATCTAAAAATAATCAGCCGTTTCTATAAATATCTTGTTTGTCACTTGGAAAAACTTGATTTCAAATCAAAGGGTAAATGATATAGAAAAACGGAAGATAAGAAGCAATGAAGAAAAATAAAAGTGCTAATACAATTTCAAAGGATTTTCTTCGTATCAGATTTCTTCTGAATAAAGCGTGAAATTCCAACGATAATAATAAAGGGGAATCGCCGCATAAAAATTTCAACGAACTTGCAGATTGTCATCATAATGATAATTAGAAAAAGGCGATTGTTCATAGCATCATTGTAAAGAAATAATGTACATCTTCACCGAATAAGTTCATCCTTCTTTTAGTCTATTCTCGCGCGCGACTCCCACTTTCCTCCACCTCCTCCTCCTTCTCTTTTCGCACGCGTCGTTCTTTATCCCTTTGTTACACCTTTGTCCCTATTGAAGGAACGCTTCCCCTTTCTCTTGTTACACCTCATCTATCTCTTTTTCTCTTCATTTATTCGGTCACTATTTCTCTCTCTCTCTCTCTCTCTCTCTCTCTCTCTCTCTCTCTCTCTCTCTCTCTCTATCTTTTTTCTTACGTCATCATCGTCTAAATAAAGTGTAATCTGAATATTCTTATTTATTGTGTCTCTAGTCACATCATTCTTCTAGAAAAAATTAATTAATGTATTTTTTCTCATTTATTAAAGAATTATTTTATGCTCTTTCTGTCTTAGCGACAATAGAAGATTCTTAGTAGAGTTTAATTAGGATGACCAGATTTTAAGTAATTAAGATTACCAGATTTTAAGTATTAACTAGAGGATATTCCTTATTGAAAAGTAGGACAAAAAAGAAGATATTTTAAGTTAAATTGTAATATAAAGTAAGTAGTATATTTAAATTCAAAAATAGAAGAAAAAAAATACATTTAAAAATCTTAAGAACATAAAAACATATATTTAGTATCTGTTAGCAAAAAACGGCTTTAATATAATATAATAATCCCTAATAATTTTTTAATTTTTTATCATAGATATATAATAATCTAGTAATTAGCTTACTGTGTATTTTGTATGCGATAGATTTAATAATTTCCGGTCCTCTTGTTCTCTCTCAAAATAAGTACCAAAAAGAGTACTTTCCAGAGTACTTTTCCGTTGAAAATCCAGCTGGACGTCCTCGGACGCTTTAAAAAAAGAGTATGAGAAAGTGTTCGGGAAAAACCGGACTTCTATAGTCCCTCTATTCTTCATATGCAATGATATACGTTTCTAGGCGAATTGTGAAGATTAGATTTAACTGCTTCCGCTGTGAGAGACTTTGATCGCTTCAACGGAAAACTCTAATTGTCGAACAAGTAAATAAATACAATTACATAACTCGCTTTTTTGTTTTCTACTATTTGTTCTGCTATTTTTGTAGAGTTGAACATTTTGATGTCGAATCACTCAAATTAATTTTACTTAATTAGAGTTTTTGTTGAGCAAATAATTATATAACTCAGTATAAAGTGCGCTGAAAACTTTATATGTACGCTTGTTTTTCGCTACGATTAATCTTAATAAGATATTGAGTAATATTTAGCTGTAATCTGTCTGACTCGTAATCTATCGTTAATGAAAAATTTATACATATAAACGGTCTTATTTTTAATCTTATTATTGAAAAATTTATATATTTGTAAGTATATTTTTTTCTTAATTTACATATGTAGCATTTACATATGTATGTTAGATATTCTTCTAAAGAAAATCGAACAATTTCGACTCCGCGTCAATTTTAAGAGAACTCAAGAAAAAAGTAGAACTTTAAAATTTTGAAAATAATTAAAATAACAAATAAGACAAATAATTGTACAAATACATAGAAATAAATATAAATAAAATAAATTAATGTATTTCCTCTCTTGCATATAAACAATATTTTAAAATGTTTTTAAATTTTGATATTTATTTATTTATTCATAAAAAATCAAGGTTTTTATTTATTTATAATATAAATTGCGAAATAGATCTGTATATATGATACATCTAGTAAAATTGATATTAATGTTTTCGTGATAGATATATGTGAACTTTAAACTTCCGCCATAGTTGCTTAATAATATCCGTTATTTCTTCATACATTATTTACTCGTTAGTTTGTTTTTCAATTCGAAAATGTAAGTTGATATGGACATTATATCAATTGCTAATAAAACGCACCAATTGGTTCTTAATAGAATACAATCTATTTAATCAAACATATAATTATCAACATATATTATAAACATTCTAAAAAAGTAAATTTTTGCACGTACCGAATCAACTTTATTTATATCATGTCGTGTCTTGTTTGTGCTTCATGCATAATTTGCCGTCAATGTTGTTTTGAATGTAAAAACGAGATAAAGTAAAGATTAGAGATGAAGACCAGTGCGCAACACTAACAAATATCAATATTAGTTATTTATTGATTCTTCGTAATATCTAATGTAAAATTAATGTGTTTAATTATGTTATGTTATAATAAAATAAATGTCATCTAAATATTTGAAAATTGTTTCATATTAAATACATACATATTATATTTAAAAGCTGAGCAAAACATAATGATAAATGTAATAAATAACTCTTTTGTACAACTTAAAATTCGTCCAAATTGAAAAATTCGTCGAACTAAAAGGAGCATAACGTAAATGTCAAATTACTACAAATACTACAATTGATTGATACGTTACCTTTTATAACTCCCGTTTAAAAAGTCATTTCGGTTCGAATCAATTTAAATGTTAAAGGGTGAAACTATTGTGGCACTAAACTGCAGGTCCGCGGGCACCGCACTCTCTATCGAACAAAAATGAGAGTTCCATGGTCCAGGGTCAAGAAAGTCACGATTAACTGCACGTTATCAACGTTCGACCCTAG
Organism: Acromyrmex echinatior; assembly: GCF_000204515.1. The sequence goes on along the minus strand of NW_011626988.1, from coordinate 3,954,010 downwards.
CACCGAGTTCATTCGATGCATAAATATATTTTTGTCGACGTAATCTGTACGTCAAGCATAATAGATTGTGGCCCGTCTTTTTTTCCGCTTGAGTTCGAATTACAACAAAAAATTATTGAAATCCTAAAATTAAAATAATGTTACAATAATATTTAAAGAAATGTTATTTTTTGTTTTTGTATATGTATTTTATAATTCCTTTTGTTATATTTTTCCGTAAACACATTTCTGATTAGTGTAAAAAAAGAAAGAAATAATTAACGTTTCTCATCCTTCTATCATCTTCTATCATACAGATTGTATCATTTTAAAATAAAATGAATGTAAATTATACTTTTGTTAGATAATTATATTTTTAAAATTGTTACTAAAAATTGACACATGATTTTCTTTTTATTATAGATAAGTGTTCAGGCGGCTGCCATGGAAGTAAGTATATTATTAAAAGTCATGAAAAAAAATCTGTCATAATTATTTTTAAAAAATTTCATTGAATAAATTTGATTTTTCTTCAGTGCATGGAGGTAAAGGCTATCAAGAAGGACATACATACATATATGATTTGGATGGAACGTCTGTAACATCGGTCCCCGATGCTCAAGGTGACGCTACCTTGAAGTTGAAAGGTACTGTTGAATTGTCAGTGAAACCTGACTGCATTCGACAGATTCGATTGAAGGGCATACAAGTTAATGGAGCCGTAAGTATTTTTTTGTTCCTTACATCGTATCCTTAAAATATCTGTGCTTTACAGAAATCTAATACTGATTTGACAATTTATTACTAAAAGAGAATAATTAATTACTTACAGTATAAAAAGCACTGAACAACACGTTTTTAATACTTAAAATATGTAATTAATTTTACAGTCTTTTTGTATTAAATTAGTCAGTATTAAATTTCTTTAAGAATAAACATTGCAAAAAATAAATATATAAGGAAAGAATTACAATAGAAATTAAAATAATATAGAAATATATGAGACCCGAAGGTGTGATTTCGACTTTTTTTAGAAATATGAAAGAAAACTTTTAATATATTTCCGCTTAATAACCTCCCTTAAATAATAAAAACTTTTAATTGACTACTCTCAACGAAAATTAATGTATGATTTATATGATTCGTGTTCAATTATATAAAATTTACTTTCATCTCTAAACATTAAATTACGTATTATACTCTAGTCTCATGATATAAAATTTCACATTCTTGTTTTTTCCATATAAATTACGAGCATAACAGATAAAGTTTGTTTTACATATTGCGATACAATGAAAGGAGTGTAAGCGTGTAAAAATATATGTATGTTACTTTATAGTCAATATCGCTGCCAGATGTTGAAAAACATGCGCTACAATTCAACTATCACGACGGCCATATCGATACGGAGGTTTGTACCGAAGTCGGTGACTCGCAAGCGTCTCTCAACATCAAGAGAGCGGTCACTTCCTTATTCCAATCAGCCGTCATACAAGAATCTGGCTCTACAACTCATCATGAGGTATATCTATAGCTTGAAATTTATTCATGAAATTCTAATATAGAATTATGCCAATGTAACGCATTGCTATACTTAGATCGACGTGCTCGGCGGCTGTCCGACTGACTTCTCTTTCCACAAAGACGGTGACTCATTGGTCATCCATAAGGAGAGGGATCTGCTTCGTTGTTCTCATCGTGAGAGTATTAGGATTGGTCCTGTGTCCGCGATCTACGAATCTCAGAAATCTGACACTCAATCGGCTCCGTTGCTGTCATCGCATCAAAAGATTGAACAACGTTTCAAGCGCGGTATCCTGAACAAAGCGACCTCGGTCGAAACATACAAGTTGAAACCCTGGAGCAACGGAGACGTTGGCGCTAAGACAATCGTGCAAACTACTCTGACACTTAAAGGTGAGAAGGGCGATAGCCCAAACGCCCCAGTTTCCGAACCGAAATCCCTGATCTTCGAAGCGCCACATCCTGTCATCAAATCATCAGCCGACAGCATCGCAGCGGCCTTAAAGGCAGCAAGCGTCGAAGAGCACGACAACGTGAAGCATGATGCGGCGGAAAAGTTTGCACAGCTCGTCAAAGTTCTTCGCCTTAGCAGCAAGAACGATATTTTCGCGATTTATCAGAAAGTGAAAAACGGTAACGGTTTCGACAAGGTCCTGGACAAGAAAATCTTCCTGGATGGTCTCTTTCGCACTGGAAGCGGCGAAGCCGCAGAGGTGGTCGTAGACTTATTCAAGAGTCACGAACTTACTGATGTCCAAACTCTCATGTTCTACGCGAGTCTCGCTCTTGTCGATCACGTGAACCTACCGTCAGTAACCGCCGTCACTTCTCTTCTTGATCAGCCAAACTTACCGCGTCTTGGTTATCTTGGAATCGGTCAGGTAATCGGTAGATACTGCCAGCAGCACAATTGCGAGAACGTAGCTGAAGTCAAGCAAGCCGTTCACAAGATTCGTGAGAAAATCGGCAATGGAAAAGCAAAGACCAGAGAACAGGAAAATCTCATAGTTTCGGCTTTAAAGGCGCTGGGTAATACCCAATATCTCGATGATGCTACTCTACAGAAATTGGCTAGCATTGCTGAAGACAAGAACGTCCGTAATCGAGTCAGAGTTGCCGCGATCGAGAGTTTGCCTACCCGCTGCTCTATGAAGTGGAAACATATTCTTCTGAAGGTCTTGGCCGATTGTGAGGAAGATAGTGAGATCAGAATCAAATCTTATCTATCTTTGGTCGCCTGTCCCTGCCAGCACGTCGTTAGCAGTCTCAAGGAGACTTTAGATAAGGAAACCGTCAATCAGGTTGGATCGTTTATCCAAAGTCATTTGCGTAATCTACGAGCATCTGCCGATCCGACTAAAGCCGAGGCGAAGAGACATCTGAGTCAGATCAAACCGCGAACCAAATTCCCAGAGGACTTTCGCAAATTTTCCTTCAACACTGAACTGTCATATGATTTAGGTGGTATTGGATTTGGAAACACCTTGGAAAGCAATGTTATCTACAGCCAGAATAGCTTCGTGCCACGCTCTATCAATCTAAACATGACCACCGAGATGTTC
>NW_011626988.1:3899878-3950881 GCF_000204515.1 Acromyrmex echinatior | reverse complement strand
CTTTAACTATCTTGAGCTCAATACACGTGTAGAGAACCTTGACAGATTGATCGAGCATTACTTTGGACCCAAGGGCCGTTTAACGGACAATGAAGTGGACGAATTAGTGGACAAGGGAGTAGACAATGCAGAGAGCATCGCTAAATACATCAAAGAAAAATTCAGCAAATTACGTGGCAAGCGTGAAGTTAAACAAGGAGAACTTGACAAATTCGCAAAGAGTGTGAAATTAAGGAATAACGAAGTAGATCAGCAACTTGACTTCGATTTGTCCGTTAAGCTGTTCGGTGTTGAACTGGCCTATCTAACTTACGACGGTAATCCCGCGCATTTAACACCGGAACATATCATCGACAAGATATTCAATAACCTTGAGAATGGGATCAACAAGATAAAGAAATTCGATCACAATCTGCAGAGTCACATGCAGTTCTTCGATTTAGAGGTCATCTATCCGACAAATCTAGGTACAGCTCTCTCTCTCGACATGATCGGTACCAGTGTGGTTCACTTAAAAACATACGGCAAGATAGATATTCCGGCTATCATAAAGAACCCGGATAACGCCGAGATATACTTTGGCTTAGCACCCAGTGCCTCCATTCGTGTTTCTGCTAGCATGGTCGTTAAAGGATTCGATGTAGAGTCGGGTATGAAATTCGTCAGTACGTTACATACTTCCACGGCGACCGATTTGACGGTGAAATTATTGAACGGCAAAGGTATCGATATAACGGTTGGCACACCGAAAAAGAAGGAAATAATTAGTGTTAGTAGTGAGATCCTACTGAGTTCTGGGGATACTTACAAAGCTGCAAAATTCGGCAAGGGTAAATTATATAAAGACTGCTTCGAACAGTTGTCCAGTATTCTGGGTATAACGGTTTGCGGCCACGTAGAATTCCCTTACGATGGTATCGAGTCGACGCAAAAAAGAGCACTCTTCCCTCTGAATGGTCCTTCAAAATTCAGCATCTCTAGCGAGAACATCGACCTATCCAGTATTCACCTCAAAATTTATCATGACAAATCACCCAAGTCTAGATCATTTGAGATCCTGCTAGAAACGCCAAATAGTAAAACAAACAGACGCGTGTCTTTAACCGGTGAAGCTGCTCTCGAGCCCAACAAGCACGCTAAACTATCTTTCGATTCTCCTTTCAAGAAAGCCTCCATTGAAGCAGTAATAAAGGAAGAACCTCAAGAGCGTTCACTTACAGTTACCGTGCACAATGATAATCAGGAGTATTACGGTCGCATCGGTCTTTTAGCCAATGGTTCAAAATACAAGCCCATCTTAGAGTACAAAATACCAGAGCATATCGAGAGGTTAGCGCACACCAAGTCCGGGCTGAAACCGTCTCGCGGCGGTCAGCAATACGAGGTGCAAGGTACTGTAGAAGTGGTCGATCAGGATGGCGGTAAAAAATACGTATTCGATAAGGTAGCCCTCGTTGTGGGTGATCAGAAGTTTATCGGTTTCGACGGTTACGTTCAATCTGCAGAAAACGCCGTCGGTTTAGACATGAAGGTGAGCTACGGCGAAGAATCCGTCGCTCTCAAATTGCAAGGGAAGAAAAAAGAAGATCATTACTATTCGATTATCGCTTCGGCATTGCCATCGAAAGATCCCAATATTGGATTCAACATTCAGTCCGAACTTGAAAAGGGTGCGTACGAGTACAAATACAACCTGATCTTCATTCACGGTCCAGATCAGAATTCCAAGACAAATCGTTTCAGCCTCGAGCATCATATTATCGCCAAACCAAACAAAGACGGGCAAAACTTCATCTTGGGTAGCTCTACCAAGATCTCGTATCCAGCTGCGAAGTTGAAATTGGAGCTCGCAGGCAAGGCCAAACCTAATTCTCTCGAGAGCGAAATCCAAATCATTTATGAAACATTCAAGTTTGGTTCAAAGCTGTGTGCGGAACAAAATAAAGTCAAAACAGGCGACTACGAGATCGAATTCAAAGGCGAGCTCTTGCAGAACAGTATCAAATTGGAGTCCAAGCGTACGATTGTTGACGCACACAAGAGCAAGTACAAGAACAAGCTCGAGCTTGTACCGGGAGGTAAATACGAGGCCGACGCACTGGTTACATACAATCACGACAAGAATAATAAAAATTTGAACTTTGAGCTGGACAGCGACTTGAAGCTGGACGACAAAAAAGTTAAAGTTTTTGGCAGTTTGAATGTCGAGCGTCCCAATATCCAGTCGCAAGCGTACGTCACTGTCAGTGACGTCAAGTACGTCGACTTCCTACTGAAGCTGCAGCAAGGCGCGAATCCTCAAGGCAGTTTGACCTTGAACGTGAAGAGTTACGTGAACGTCGCAGGACAAATATCGATGCAGAACGGCAAAGGTAATGTGCAGCTCAACATTGATTTGCCAAAGATCAATCGGAAGATCAAGGGAACCGGCGACTTGACGGTGATCGGCACGCAACACAATGGCAACTTTGAGCTTCTACTCGATGTGGAGAAGGATCCGAAAAAACGTATTAAACTATCCACCGCAAATGACATAAAGAAAAATGCTGTAGATACAAAGAATGTAATCGAGATAATGAACCATAAGTTTGAACTGAACGGCAACGGTAAGTTAGATGGCACCATACACGAGGGCGAGCTAACCGTCAGAACGGACGTCACACTATCGAGCGGTCGTTACTTAGTTGCTAATTTCAAACGTACATCTAAGAAGAATGAAAACCAAAAATATACCATACACATAGATGGTCAGTTAGAAGATCATGAATCTAAAGGTGGAAAATCGCGAAAACTCACATACGTTGATGACGTTACCGACTTCGATTCGAAAACGTACACATTCCTAAAGAACATACAATTGAAGGCTGTCGATTTGAATGGCGACAATGGGCAATTAGATTTAGTCCTCAAAAAACTTGTCGATACCGATGGCCACAAGAAAATCGAGGGAATCAACTTAAACCTGTCAGGATCGCGTATATCGCGACCGTTCAATCTGCAATATGAATCTACCGAGGACGATAATGGCAAACTGTCCTACAAAGGGTCTTCTTCCTGTGGTAAAGACTTCAAACTGAAGGTAAGCGCAATAGCTTTTTGATACCTCTCCTGTCATGGATACAGGCGTGGCAAGCAGCTATAAAACTAGGTGTGTAAATTTGCGTTATTGTTCGCAGAGTTCCGGAAACTACATTCCTGGCAATGACGTTGACAAGCCCTGTACGATCAAAGGTAACACGGAGTTGATATTACCGTCGGAAAAATTACGTAACATCAAGCTCGACTACTCGCACGATCTACTGATCCAACCTGAACCGGCCGGTATCGTTAGTCTGAAAGAATCGACGACGCTCACTTACAATGACGATAAATCTATCAAGCTTGATGGAGCCTTCAAGAGCTCTGGAATCTACGACTATGAACATCCTTATGAGAGCGACTTGCAATTTGATCTGACCATTCTCAAGATACCGCCTATCTCTCTCAAGGATCATTTTAAATACGAACCTAACGATGACAAGGCAACCCTTACCACCAACACAATTGTCAAGTATGACCAGAAAGAGATAACTTTCGCGCTCAACCCTCTCATATACAATCGAGATTTAACGCACATCGATGTAAAGGCCAAGGCCACCACCCCATACGAGAAGCTGCATAGTATCGACCTTGAACTCAAGCACGAGGTACCGTTTTTACAATGCTTTTAATTATTCTTCGTATGTAGTAACTTCTTACCTAAGATTTAAACTGAGATCCTTTCCGTCTTACTGATTACGATCTGCTAACTGAATTATGTGCAAATCTCTCGGGATTATTCCGGTCAGATATTGCTCCCTTGTGCTTCTCCACATTGCGTCATTTATAATAGTTTACCGCTGGCAACGTAAGCAGCTTGGTGTTTACAGCAAAATAAAATTTATGGCATTCGCTAAGATTGCCGCAGGATGACACTAACTATCTATCATTCGTATCTAATTTTTTTTTATTTATCTTTGAAGAGAGAAAAGGACGGACAAGTAAGAAAAACTGATGCAACCTTAACTTTGGACAACACAAAGTACACGTTTAAGAGCGAAATTCAAAGCGGCAGCATCTCTCCGATGATACACATAATTAGTACTACTCCGGCAGGAAAAATAGAATTACTCTCGAAATTCAATAAAATTGACGATCGTGAATATACAGGTAATTTTCATTAAATTCAAGCAAAACAATATTAAATTATCTGTTTTTTTACTTTTTCTACTGCAAAATATAATATATATTTATTGTTGAACATTTTTATTTAGACAAGTAACTGTTCGCCTTACGTTCTTCTAAATGTTACACGAGCTAAATAAATTTGTTTTCAGGCGAATGGAAGATTGAGACGCCGAAAGGCTTTGCCGTTGCCGACGCGCACGTCAATCTGAATGGCATCGATAATTTCATGATTAACATTAATTTGGACAGCGACAAGCTCAAGCATCGTAAGATTCATGCCGAAATCGCTAACAAACCTACTGCCAAGACCGGCAGGCGAATAATCATCACTGTCACTAGTGATGGCAAAAACATTGTAACCGGAAGGTACGCTGCATTTCGTATACAGAAACGGCGAAACGTGCCGATCAATTCATACAACAAACAATGATCTTACGTCGTATTTTAAAGCTTGTAATGGAATTAATGATAATCTGGATGAGAAAATAACTTATACACGGAAAGAACGATTTTGCTGAAATATCTAAAAAGAATATTGTTGGATCATCAAAATGATTATATAAGAAACTCAGCAATGCTGTAAAAAGTTGTTATATTTCAGTTATAATCAATTTGAATGTCCTCTGTAATTATTTTAATGATCTAACAAAATTATTTCCAGATCTGTATTTTCTTAAAATTTTACAGACGCTTCAGCAAAATCGTTTTTTCTATGTACGAGCGCGCGAAGACGAGATCGCATTCGAAACACAAGAAATCTACAATTCGCTTTCTTAACTCCTGACTCCTATTTAGCGATCCTGTCGCTTCTGCTAAGGTCGATATTCTTGCAGTAATTTTAAACGATGTTTTCTGACGACGATATGGATACCTCTTGCGCGTAAGATCGATCGCCTACGTAGTGACAAAACAAAGAATAGAAAATGTCTGCAAGTAATTAACGAAAGGCCGCGAGGTCGTTTTTAAAGGAGATCAGAGATACAACAGAAGTCGTATCTCCGTTCACTCCGCTATGTAATTTCATCGATTCACCCACTAAAATTAATTCAAGTGGTTTCCGAGAATACATTCCAACTGCCGCAGTCCTTTTTATTCGTGTCCCATCGAAATCATCTCGATCGAATCGTAAAACGTAAAAAGGGGTTAAGCGGTTTAGCCGAAAATGTAGAGTATCGATCGCGTGGCGTTATAAAAAGTATTACAAAAACATTTATTTTCATCGTCTAATAAAAATATCTATATATTATTCAAATAAAAGAAAAACGGGAATATTAATTTTGACGCCGGATATTTAGTCCTTGGAATATTCAGAAATACCTGTATCCAGAAATAGCTGTTTATTCTATATTCTCTAAACACAATTTTACAAAGAAAGTTGAGGAGAAATTGAAATTTAAAATAAAACAACGTAAAGAGACAGTGTAATGCGTGAAAGAGAGGAAAACGAATATATTTAAAATACGCTTGTGATTTATTCGCAGCACAAACTACAAGAAACGCGACGAGACCGGTAAAATCACCCTCGAAGGAAACGGCAATCTTAAGATAGGCGAGGACACGAAGAGCTCCTCCTTCAAGTATACTCGCCAGCAATTGACTCGCGAGAAGGATGGCGAATCTGGCGTGTTAATCGTCCTGAACGCTAAGTTCGATCCGGTAGCTATTGTGGGCGAGCTGAAGCTCTCGAACAAGGAGGTCCTCGTTTTCAACAGCTACTGCGAGTTGAGCAAGGATTGCGCTCATTTCAAGCTTCAATCGAGCTACGACGCCGACAGTAAGTCACAAATTTCATGTTAAGCTATTTCCCTTGAAAAAAAGATTGCAATCATCGTAAGAGAAGCTTACGTATATATATATATGGTCTTTTAAACGATGTTTATCAAATAAGATTGGATTTTGTTTGCAATCGAATATTTAAATTTTCTTTTTTACATTTGTTTTCATAGAATCACATTCTGTAATATCCCTCTCCTTTTTCTTTTCCGTTATTTATTTTCTCGTTAACGGTCTGAAATTGAAAAACAGAAAACCATTGAAAATTTATAGTCGATGAAATAAAACAACAATGTGTTGCTATTATAATAATACTATTATAATAATGCTATTATAATAATGCTATTATAATAATACTATTATAATAATACTATTACAATAACGTTATTATAAGCGTATGTAATATATTAATAATTTACTATTAGCGTGTGCTCCCGTTTAATCTCGATGAAACGAAAATTACAGCATGAGTTCAACAATATACCGTAATAAAAAAGCCTTTCATAAATAAAGAACGGTAGGTATTTTCACTCACAGGCGCTCCTGTGGAAATATGTTACCTCGATGATAGGCTACCTCGCTTTGCGTGCCGGACCGGCCCTTTATTAAGACATGCTTCGTCGCAACGGGCTTGAATTCGTAAAAATGCAAAAGAAAATACACGAGGACCGTATATGACAATAATAAATCCTCGCAAGCCGCACAAAAGATACCGAATTGTATCATTCCCTCGCGGCGTCTCTCAGGAAATCATCTTTATCACGGCTTTCATTCGTACATGCAGATCCACCCCCTTCTGAATAATTAGAGAAACTTTCGATCCGACAGTGGATCATCCATCGACAACGCGTGGAAGCATCTTATCGTCCTCGTCATCGTCTGCCGCGTGCATATTACGCAGGAGTGCGCAACACGTCGCAATCCTTATGTATACATACGCACGTGCACACGTATGTACGATGGAATTTCGCAGAAGAGGATACATGCTTGTTGTGTATTACTACCCCTTGTTCGCAGGGCCTAAAGCGGATCTCGGTCGATAGGCGTTCTATTCTCGCGTGATCTGCGCCTAATTCGTGCCTCGCCTTAGTTATTAATAGAGCTCTGGAATTGCATCTCTATGCGCGACGACGACGTTGCGGTTGGTGGTGGTGGTGAAGGTGGTGGTGGAGAACGATTGCAAGCGGCAGCGACGTGCCGCCGCATTAACTCGAGTGCACAATTCATGCTTTTTTTTTTTTGCTTTCTTTCCTTTCTCTCTTTTCTTTCTCTCTTTTTTTCTGTCCCTCTCCCTTCCTCCCTTGATGAGATCGTGTTGCGAAGATCGCGATGCGAGAAGACAGGCGTGACTATTGCGGGTGGTGGCGGGTGGTAGCGGAGTTATACATGGAGCGATACATAAGGAAAAAAAAAAGAAGTTGCTCGACGGTGCGGAATGACGTCACGCCGCAAGGGCGTGTGCTCCGCTGACGTACACGCGTCTTAATCCTTTCTAGTACTGCGATGACGTGTAGCGCGATAAAGTTTACTTCGTTTTATTTTTTTTTTTCCCACCCTTATCTCTCCCTCCCTTGGGATCAATTTGGTGGCTGCGGCCTATCGGGCCTCGAGAGTTTACGAAAATAAAATTTCCGTGATTAACATCGACGCTACATGCATGTAAATGGGGCAACATGATGAGTTTCTAATGAGAAATTAATACATTATGATCCTTTTACGATACCGATCCGATTATACTTTATAAAAAACACATGCTCATTGTTTGTTTATAATTTTATCACAATTGTTGCTTTTTATTTCTGATTGTGAAATGTCATGCGTTTATTCTACTGGATTTGTCTAATAATTTTAATTACCCAATCTTATTTGATAATAATTTTATAATTTGGTATTTATTAAAAATTCTTATTAGTGTTAATTATTGCAACTTGATAAATATCAAAAAAGACAAGTCGAAAGTAAAGTTAAAAACAAAGTTGTTGAAATATCACACGTTCAATCACTGGATTCTTAACTAACTTGTCTAATGATTTCGATCATTCAATTTTATTTGTATGATAATTTTTTAATTTGGTATTTAATAAAAATTCTTATTAATATTAATTACAGCTTGGTAAATATAAAAAAGAATAAAATTGAAGAAATGGATCAATGTATATTAAAAGTATTGTACGGGATAAGAATCATCTCAGAATGAGGGATTATTAAAGATATTCTTATCCATCACTTTTTAGTGTCTACTTTTAATGTCGACTTTTCGCAGAACAATTCTCATAATTTATATTTTCGTTCGTTTCATAGATAAGAATAATGTGGATCATGAATTAACAGTGGAAGTAGACCTGAAGAAATTCAACGTGCCGGTTGAATTTGGATTAAAGACGAACACCGTAGTTAAAGATTCCAAGCTTGATCACTCTGCCAACTTGTACTTACACTCGTTGAAGGACAACTCCCAATATTCCTACAAAATCTACGTTCATCCTAAAGAAAGCGGTAGAAAAACTCTACTTCTCTATTAATAATCTTTATTATAATTAATATAATAAATATCGCAATTGCGCGCATGTTTTAGCTTCAAAATTAATCGTTAAGATAAAAATTAAAACTCGTTATCCTTTTTCACAGCTGCCATTCTGACTTTACCCAGTCGCGAATTGGCCGTCATTGGCACATTTGACTTGCCGAAGACGAAACAAATCGGAGCATTTAAGGTCGATGTTTCCGTTTACTTGGACAGAAAGAACAAGCCTTCCGACAAAACTGGTCTAATCGCCAACGGCGATATTAATATCGAGAAGAATAGTGGATCTATCAGCGGAGAAGTCAAATTCATATATCCATCTCAGCCAAAGGTACGTCAGCGGATATATTTCCACAAAGAGATTTTTTAATCTATACATAGAAATTACATTGAATGACGTCCGAGATTTTTTAAATCTGTATGTAGAAATTACATTGAATGACATTCGATGTTAAACAAAAAATGAACTAAAAAAGCATTTCCAATTTGCTTCCAATTTCTACGCAAATAAGGTCAAAGCTTTTATATAATATAGAACTAGCGAGAAAGAAAGAGAGAGGGAGAGAGAATACATCTCGGCAAAGCCTTTATTGTCGATTTTCTCGCAATCTAGCGAGAACGTTGAGTTTCATCGAGCTACTTGGCTATAAAAAAAGCAATATAATGCGTTCTCTGTCAATTTATGCCCGATTTATGTTCAGCTTGTTTTTTATTTTATTACATTCTCATCATTTCGAGCCAATTGCCAGTTAGTTTGATATTTGATTTTTAAATCACTTCGAACTCGTATTTCTCTCAATCAGGATATGGCAGTGAAAGGTAAACTTCATTACGGCGGCGACCATCTGCTAGACGCAAACGTAGATATCGATGTCTTCGCTAAGAAAACGCAGAAGATCAACGTGGTGGCGAAATTAAACCGACAGAATCTCGACAAGGGTCACAACATCACCAGCGTAATTGAAGTGAACAGCCGTGGGCAACAACTCAAAGTTGACTTGAAATCACACTTGGCGATCTCGGATTCTCAATTCGGTTTCGGCAGCATGTTATCGTATACGGATGTGCATCAGAAACCGAAGAGCGTGGGTGTTCTGTTCTCTGCGAATTACAAGGAAGCGCATCTGCTTGTAACCTCGCCTAATAAGGAACTCCTTAAATTCGACACAAAATTGCAATTTAAACAAAATCTGCAAAAGTTTGATTCGGAAATCGTGGTTGTGGGCAATAAACCTATTATAATTAACTTCGAAACGCATGATTTCAACAGTTTCACATATTCGGAATACCAGCAAGGTAAAGTTTATTTTAAATTATGTATTTTATCCTTGAGGAAGAGAGTATTTATATATTTTTTGCTTTAATGACATATTGTTATATTATATACAAATATCGCTGTGAAATTGTTACTATATATATTTGCTTTTAATCATATAATCATAAAAATGTTATAATGGATATAAACCATGATCATATTTTATGTCATAAATCTATATGAATTGATCTTTCTGTGTTTTCAGATAATCCCAACACGAAGCTTATCATCGAAGGACGTGTTGTGCTTGGACAACTGGCGGAGATTCATGCTGACGCTTTCAAAGCTGGAGAGAAGAAGAATTTGTTCCATAGTTTGATCCACCTTGATGAAGAAAAGTTCCTGAAACCTGACTTCGGCTACAACAAGGACAATGTTATCAACCTGCTCGTGAGTACATTTTTGTGACAACAATTGTGTGTCACATCATAGTTGTAGTATCGCTTCACTGATTGTATTAATGATATAATTTAGGAACATTATCGAAGCAACAGCATCGGGCTATTGAAACAGTTCAAGGATGTCTCCAACGAAATAGGCAACGAAGCAGAAAGAGAATTGAAAGATCTCGTGGAACATTTGAAAAAAGCTCAACCAAACTTTAAGTCACTTTCAGATTATTACGAGACTGAATTAAATAAGCTGAAGAACGAACTCCAAGCTGATCAGACCATCAAAGACATACAGGCTACCTTGTAAGAATTTAATAATCTTTAATAATTATCGTCAATTATATACTTTATAATCCTTTTCGATTTTACATCACATTCAGCATTCATGCAATTTTCTATTTTGTGAAAGATAGTAATAAAATATTTATAATATTCCTGCATATATAATCACTACACACTTATTACAATATATATATAATAATAATAATAACACATGTATATAAATATATCCTTTTAAGTTAAAATTTAAATCATTCATAGATTTCGTTGAATTATCGCGTACGTACTTATCGATCGTATTCTTTCAGCAATAAATATTTCGGACCTATTATCCAGACCTTAAGAGATATCTTGAAACAAATAACCATACGATTAAATGAACTTGAAAAAGAATACGCTGAAGTAGTATCCAAACTCGAAGAAGCATGGAATACAGTTTATCCTCAACTAAAAGAATCCTGTAACAAGATAGCTAATGCATACATCAATTTCATCGATAGCATTGTCAATATTTCTATGGCTTATCTCAAGACGTTACTCACCATGATTAATGAACATCAGAAAGAACTGAAGGAATTAGCAATCGTGATTTCGGAGATCGCTCAAGATATTGCTAAGATCGTATTTAAGGCTTTCGCTCAAATTAAGAAAGACGTCGAGGAGTTCATCACCTTGTTGAAGAATCAAATAAAAGCGTTACCAATCTTTGATATCGCAAAAGAGCAATATCAAGATATTCTAAACTTTAAAATTCCGGAAACCATATTGGCCTCCATCCATGAACTCAGTGAGGTCATAAAGTCCATGCTACCGACCGAGGAACTTCGACAGCTCTTCAGCGCTACTTATGAATACATCATGAAGCACGTCAAACACGAGAAAGTAAGTTTCCTTACCCGTCTTACGTCACATTTTGCCATTTCAAGTAGTACCCTTCAAACGATCGGAAGTACCCTTCAAATGGTCCGAAATTACTAAAATAGCAAAGTTCCTGAAATAATAAAATGCAATCGTCTTGCGTAGGTCGATAATTCCAGTGAGATCAGGAAGATCTATAATCATGTGCTCGATGCCACTGCATCTCTCATCAAACTTCTGCAATCCAGCAGTAGCTTAGACAGCCTGATAGATGACTTATTTAATGCTCATCTTCCCGCGGAGTTTGAAATGTTATCGAAATTGCCAGTGATCACATCATTCAAAGTGTCTCTCGTCAATCTGATACGCAATAACGAATTACCATCTCTCATGGATCTCTACTACACCTACAGGTTTGCTTTTCCACACTCACACACACACACACACACACACACGCGCGCGCGCGCGCGCGCGTATATCACTTCTTTTCTAGTTTCTAGTTTCTAGTTTAACTTTCTAGTTTCGTTTTATTACGTTTTATATTTTTCTGTAAAAATTTTACTTTTATCAAAAAAATTTTACTTTTATCAAAATTGAAGATAAATGTTACAGTTTTCGTTACAAGAAATGTAATATTAATCAATGTAATCAGTAATGATGTTAATCATTTTTTATACCTTAAACAGGCCAACTCTGCTTTCTGACATCGTACCTCCCTTCACCAAAGTCGGCACCGTCATTGATGGAGGACATATCTTCACTTTCGATGGCAATCATATCTGTATGCCTATTGATTGCACTTACATCTTGGCCCAGGATATACAGGATGGCAATTTCTCTGTCGTCGCCAATTTTAACAAAGGAAATCTCATTAGCGTGACCGTAACAGACCCTAAAGAGAGCATCACACTGAAGAACAATGGCAACGTAAGTTTATTTCTCTTATCTCTTAACCAATTTCCTATAGCGCTGGTAAGTTAGGTTAGTACTGTATGTGACATGAATTGAGAATGGGGCAAATAGTTTGGAGAGAAGGAAACGAGAAAGAGAGAAAGGATGTGTGGGAAGGTGAAACCACTAGATCGCTCTCATATGGTATTCCGTGTACGAGTCTTATAATGCAATCCCGTATTGAACTGTAACTTTGTAAGTTTACTAGGGAGCTCCAAACTTTGCTGACAAGTCAAACTCTATTATCCTCGCGTCGCTTCCCTTATAGACGTACTGAGCGAGGAAGGAATAAAAATCGCCGTTGTTCATCTTTCGTCCAAACTCTGTTACTGCGAGCGTGAAATCGCACCGACTTCGCGCCCATTTTCTGCAATTTTCTGCTAATTTTTACGTTTTATTTTTCTTTTTAAGAAACTCTTTTTCCGAAAACTTCTGTTTTCGCTCAATATTTTCACACACGATTGTATGTGCGTTTTCCTTTTTTCCAGATCCTGGTGAATAACAAACCGGCCGATTTCCCAGCCAACACGAAGAATCTGCACGCGTTCCTCACAGTTCGCGTCTTGGTTCCGAACATCAAGTCCGACTACGGTGTGCACGTTCTGTGCAGCCCTAAACACTCTGCAATGTTTTGCATAATTCACGTGTCCGGCTTTTATCACGGAAAATTACGCGGTCTTCTCGGTGATGGCAACAACGAGCATTACGACGACTATACGTTGCCGTCCGGAAAGGTGAGTGTAATTTGTTTTATCATTAAATAAATAGCTCCTCGTGCAGAAATATCAGAGGCAAAAGCTCAGTTATATCGTTGCACAATAATTCTTAAAAGGATTTCGTTAACGAAGATTTCATAAATTATTTTTTAATTATGATGGATTAAAAAAGCGACTTCTTTGCATACAGCAGAATATAATATAAGTATAAAAAAATATTCTCTCCTTCTTTAATTAATTCTATTATGAGAAAAGTCGGAACTGATAGCTTAAGTACGCTAGAAGCAAAATGAAAAATGTACACACGTTATAAATATTTAATACGATCTGCTTCCTGTTCTCGGAAGCTCGTCTCTCATTTTCTCGGCGTCGCGCTTCTATTCATAAGACCTTGTGGTAATATCGCTAGACTATAAATCATATTCTTTATATACTTTTGCTTTTATTCCAAAGTTTTCATTTCGATCAATAGACAAATATCTACGTGATACGGCATAATTCTTTTCTGAAGGGATCACGAATTCCCAAGGAGATTCTTTCGTTGCGAGATAGATATCCTAAGTCCGTAGTTTGTGTGCGAAACTGGAACAACCAACGTTTCTATATCTGTATTCTTAAGTGAAAAGATAAAGTACGTCATATTTCAGTATGCAAAATTTCATCTGTCTGCAAGAATAAAATTGAATGTTCTACTTTCGAAAGTAAAAATAAATACGACGAGTGTTTTGCAACGAAAGGATCTTACGTCGTAATACGGTAGAGATTTGCAGTGCTTGCAGTGATCTCTAAAAGCGCCCTTCTCGCAATTGAAACAGATTACTGAGAGCGAGACTGAATTTGCTAACGGATACAAACTGAAGCCCGATTGCCCGGCTGTGAACGCGATCGATCACAAGACGAAGCAACGTAATCCAGTCTGCACCGACTACTTCTCCGGCCAGAAGTCGGCTTTGAAGTAAGTGCATTCGCCATTTAAAAAAATACGATTAAACCAAATTGTCAGATTACATAGAGAAAATATGATGCCGTAAATTCAGCTGTACGGAATGAAAAGTTCAAATGGACACTGCTTCAGTTTACAATTATCCAGTTCTTCGAATATTTGAGATTTAATAAATAACAATTTATGAAAAGACGATAAGATTAAATGTATTTATCGCATTAGAAAATAAGACAGTTCTTCTTGAGATATAATCCATGAAATCTTATCACGAGAAACTTCCCATGTATTACATATTTAAGACGAATACTCGAAACAATATAATTGTCATAATCATTTTATCGTTAACTTAGAGGCAACTTAGAAATGATGTTTCTCCGTCATGTTTTAGAAACTGCTTCAACTACATTAATCCGACTCATTACCGAGATGCTTGTGACGTTGCGGCTAACGGAAATCCGCAAGCTTCTTGCTTGCTCGCCTCCGCTTATTACGCCAATTGCTATTATAAGCGTGTTTCCGGAATAAACATTCCATCCACTTGTAGTAAGTTAAATTGTTGACTTGTACTACTTTACAAAGTACAGAATATGATGTTAATACAATATTAATGCAAAGAAAATCAAAATCTCTTGTCGGAAATAAACTTTCTTAAGACGCTCGGGATATAGAAATATTAAATGTTTCTTGTGTTAGTTTCATAAAACGTAGATTTACATAAATCATCTCGTTTTAAGATAAATATGAGATTTGAAAGTCAGGCAGAGATACTGATTCTTAAAAGAACAAATACATTTAATGTGTATCATAATATTTTAGTAAACTGCAAAGTTGGCGAGAACACAGTTGACATTGGTGATACATTCAGCGTCAAAACTCCGAAAAATCAAGCTGATATTGTCATAGTAATCGAACAAGATGAGAACAATGAGAAAATTTTTAAAGATCTAATTCCAATGTTGATAACCGATCTAAGAGAGGAACTGAAACAACACGGCATAACGTATGTAAACATTATTTTTATAAAAATATCGAAATATCTTGTACAAATTCTACAGATCAGAAATCAATCGTAAAGATAGAAAATGTTTGAAAGATCAAAATGCGCTTTAGGCTGTATGGATTCATATTGCGACGCAAATGCCATATTGTGATATTTTTTACTTTTTATTTATATTAATTAAATATTAATAGGGACGTTCATGTTGGTTTGATTGGTTTCGGCGAACACATGAAGTGGCCGCAGCATTACACTTCTAACGGCAATACTAACATTGAAGGTGAAGTGAAGAATATGAAATTCGAGAAATCGGAACCAATTATTACTTTCGAGGTAATTTATAATTTTACAGAATTACATCAAATTATATATAACATAAAGAGAGATACGAAATTTTTGATCTTGTCAACAGTTTTTTGATATATAATATTTCAATGTTTACAGGAAGCCAAAAAGGGTAATTACGAGAAGAAGGTGAAATTCTTAGAGCAAAGAGTAAACTTGGAGTTAGGCACATTAAAGTTGACCGATGCCTACGAGGAAGCTATTAAATATCCGTTCAGACCTGGCGCAATAAAGGCCGTCGTCGCAGTCTTTGCTACCCCATGTGAAAAGAGTTCGTTGCCATTATCGGTGAGCTTTTATTTTCAATTTCATTATATCACTAATTAAAATCCATATTGAACATATTACAAGCGATATTATTCCATATCTTACAATTGCAACTACAATTTGCAATTTATTTTTTGTAAGTTTTGCGAATTATAATTCCAAACAAAAATGAGAAAACTACAGTTATGTGCTAGAAAGAAAACCAGAAATAATCTCACAGAAAATACTTGCAAGTATATTTTGTTACACTGCTAATAAATAAGAGATTCTAAACGCTTATAATTTTTCAGTTACAACAATTGAGGCTTGTACTCGGACTGAAGGTGTACCAAGATTTAGGACTGGGCTACTATCAAGTGTACTATACCAATGACATCCAGATCTCCGGCAAAGTGCAAAAGAACATTGTTGGTTTCGATAGTGACAGCGTATACGTATTCGCCGACAGTAAGAAGAAGCCATTGAGCGGAAACACCGAACTCAAATCCAACATGGCTCTCTCTTCAATTGACGTGTGTGCTGACTTTGCTATCGCGGTAAGTATGCAAAGAAAATAGAAAAAAGAATCGACTAAGCGTCTCGAAACAGAGATAGTTTTGAAATTAGTCACTAATAAAGAAATTAATCACTCTAAATACATAAGGAATAATAAATAATGAAGAGTAATCAGATTGTTATTATATATAACATTGTTGCAGTCTGGTGGGGCAGTGTTCAGTTCCAATAACTTTATTGATGCTAAACCGAATCAAAAGAGGCAATTCGCTCAGGTCACCGCTAGAAAAATCGTCGAAGACCTCACGAATGTTGAAATCGAAAAGGATTGCGTGTGCAATCAGTACCACATATTTGAACGTGCTCACTGTAAGATCGTGGGACGTAAGGAGAAGGAACAACTCGCAGTAAGTGTTCAAACGATAATTGCAGTAATAACCATGAGCTGCAGACGCTATAGCGGTTAATGCCAACATAATATGTAATTTTAATCGACGTTAAAAATGGTATGATTTATTTTATGTTATTAAATTGCAGAGACACACGAAAGGAGGAGTGAAGGGTTGAAGGAGCTACAGTACTACGCATACTATTATTACTAATTAATTTAGATGTAATCTATTTGTTACTTTGTTACAATATCGTAAAAGACCTTTTACTAGAGTGGTAAGTGATATAATTGCGTCATTCGGTCGGTATCGCCGATCTTTCACAGATCGAAAAGAATGTCGGAGGCAAAAATTGTGCCTCATGATAATTTCCTTCGTTTTCTAGCTTTAACATAAACATAAAATTAATGTGAATGCAATAAATTGGTGTACCATTTATCGATGTACAACTAGCGATGTTTTACAGAGAGAAATAAACATTGAACATATCGTGTGTAATAAAAACTTGTTAGTGCCCTCGTTAGTTTTTTGCATGTTTCACCAATATTTTTATGTATTCTATTTACATCGAAAAAATAAGCATTGTAATTATTTTATTCATATTTTGCGCGTGCAGAATTTCAAGCTTTCGACTGCTTTGAAGACTTTACATCTTAATACCATTCTGAAATGATTCCGACATCAAGCGTTAAAAAACTGATTTTAGATAAGATTTCAATTTCGAGATGTATCATTATCGTTCATTGTAATTCAAGCTTTAAAAATTTTGTCAATTCTATTTTGTGTCTACAAATTTCTCAAACGCAAAAATTTAATTCCTTATTAAGAAAAAATTCTAGTTGAAAATGTACGAAAATGTACCAGAAGATTCTGATCATATTAATCAGAACTCTATCTCAATTAGAATTATAATAGATTACCATAAAATTCTGATTCGTCTATTTTCAACTAGAATTCCAATTAATGCAATTTTTTTCCTAGTACTTTGACATAATTTCGAATGTTTTCAATTTTCTGAAACTTACACAAATATTGTATATTAGAAAAATAAAAATCTGTATGCAATAATTCGTAATAATTCCATCTCATTCCTTCATTTAAAATTGTAACGATGATAATATTGACAATTATAGATTATATTTTATACAGTTTATATATAACTTTTATAACATACAGATTATTTCTGATATTTTGAATTAAAGATGAATGACCCATATATTTGAAGGAAAAGAAATGAGTTAATGTTTTACTAAAAAAAAAAGTTAAATTGTCACGTAAAATTAAATATATTTCATACCTGACACATCTGAATGCTTAAGCAGATCCTAATGATACTAAAACACGATTTAATTGCGTGAGAGAAAAAAGTACGTTGTTAAACTGTAATTATCAGAACTATAATATACATATATTTTTTATTATAGCTAAATATAGAGTGTTCCACAATTCGTGACTTTGATAGATTCTTAGATCAATCTAGAAGTGATTTTTATTCGAATATAATATCAGAAGTTACCATTTATCGCGATTTTCGAATTTTAACGTTATATGATTACATATTTCGCATAAATAAATTTTGAAATAAAACCGTGACAACAGTAGATTCAAATAATTTTTTAAATTAACTAAATAAATAAATATAAATGTATATATTGTACACCAGTTGAAAATAAAAAAAAAGATGTTTCTCTAATGTACACTTAAAAACGTGTTTTCAAATTCACGTTTAAAGATAAATTAAAATGGAAAAATGTTTCAAACATTTCTTTTTCCCATTATTTTTGCAAATTTCGATTATTTTTGTAAAGATAAAGATTATTTTACACATTATTAAAATATTTTACGTAAATTTATGCATGTAAATTGATATCAATATTCGGAAAATAGTGTTTTAAAGAATTAATTTATTATACGCGTTGCGTATAATATACGCAATGCGTATATTATTAATGCTGCGTATATGCAACTTTTTCCATTTGCAAGATAACATTTTCTTGCTTTTCTATTTTTTTCAAGGTATCCAAAAGTATCGTGGTCAAATCTCAAACATTTATCTCTTCGACATTCTTTGAGATTTCCCATATTCTTTAAAAACAAATAATATTAATTATGAATAAAATAATATTTTCTTCATAAAATAAGCGGATATGTGATTTTCCCAAACCACGTCAACAAGTGATATAACAAAACGTCTTTTTAAAAGGGATCTTCAGATTAAATTATTTCAGATTAAAAATGCTCTTTAATCATTGACCTTTAACCTTTTGGAAGATAATGATAGAAAATAGACCAAGAAGTATATCGATGTTTTTGAAAGATTTAAACGATTATAAAATATATTAAGGACCGTTTCCACCAATACAGATTAACTTTAATTTCGGTTCAACTTATTCTTTGTCTTTTTTTAGTTCTAAAGATTAGAAAAAGAGTAAGTTGAACCGAGATTAATCTACATTGGTGGAAATGGGGCATAAATATTATAAACTCTTTGTCTAAAACACACACACACACACACGCATACAGTGTATATTATATATATATGTGTACACACGCACGCACATATATATCACAACTTCAACGATCCGTTCGAAAGATACGCTTCGTTAGTTTCAGAGTTTCAATCTTTAAACGCGCGAGAAAATATTTGTAAAGAAATACGTGTTTGTTGTTGTCAACTGTATACTCTATATGCTTCAAAACCAATCAAAATCGAAATGGAATATTTCCTTGGAAAAGCAAACATTTTATCTGTTTGCAAACAATTCCTTCATCAATCATTCATAACTCGAAAACCATTGGTGTCTCGATATTTTCACTAAGGAAGAAATCAACTTTGAATCATTTGAAAACCTATCGTTAAAGTTAAACTCGTAAATTAAAAAACACGTAACTTCCCGTAAGTGGATGCAATCACGCGAAGCCTAAATCAAGCTAGACTTAAACATCCGTAACGAACGCTGTTAATAATTTCGAGGAAGTTAATGCAACTTATATAACAAGCTGCAACATCGGTTTTACTCGGAAGGTATATTATTTCACTTTATAATATTCATCACGGAGGATATTATATTTTAAGAAAATTTAAATTGAACGTAAAAAGATTAGAATCTTCTCCTGTTTATTTTCCAGCTGCTTATTATTCACAGTAAATTTGTTCGCTTATATTAAACACTGGATTTACGATAAGTTCCTCGCGACGAGTTATTTTTGCGCAACAGTGAAAATACGGGGCGATAGGAATTTTCACACTTGAACGACACAAGTCATTGTCGACTTTACATGCTGAATTATGCGATGCAGCCCGTCGATCTGTTATACGCGCGTAAGCGCGGCGTGACGTCAAGAGCGGATACGGTGAGGCTGGATTTTGCTGGGCGGTATTCCTCGCTGTGCTCCGAGTATGTACAACGCTTTTACATAAATTCGGTATGAGTAATGGCGCGGGAAAGTTCTGACGTTCCCTAAGCATCCATTCTGATGTATTTTGCGGTCCTTGGGTATTATTTTGCTAAAAACAGTGCGCCTGTTTATGTAACGCGTTTATTATTTGGTGTTGTAAAACACGAGTTGGACGCGGGGATAAATCTTGTGATTTCGCCGACGGTTACTTATGACGGATACTTACATAAACTCCCTCTCCCCCGACCATGAATTGCACTAGGAACGGAGAAATAACAGCGAGTCCTCTCTTTCCATTTTGAAATATTTATTAAACTTTATTTTTAAATATATCTTAGCGAGCCATCTATCGTGTGAGTCATAAAAAAGATAAACTGTCCGAAAATTTTATTTTGCAGCAAACGTAATTAACACTTCAGCTTACAAAAATCAACAATTTCACTTTGGAAGAAATAAAGGGAATCGTAAATGTCTAAATGGAAGAACCTAAAAAATCGCTTTTCTTTCTTCCTTTTTTTTGCGACGCACGAACTATATGAATGTCAAAATACTACTCTCGCGATATACCTCAGTCTATACAATATTAATCTATCTACGTGATAACTATTCTTTTATTCTGGTCTTAAAAGTTGGTCTAGTTGCTTTATTTAAATCATAACTTCGTCAATCGATCGTGGATTCACGAACTGTTGTTCACTCTTGATATTATCTGACACTGTCGTGGATTCACGATCTAACATCGTTTCAAATACAGATTCAATTAATTTTACGATTCGCGAGATAGTAAAGTCGCGAGTGATACGCTTTACAAAGCAGATGACCGGTATTTATAGCTTATTTGAATCGTATATAATTAACGTTATTTTACATAATCATATATCCTTCTAAATCCAGATCTGCAAAGTGAAATTCTGAGCCACAATGACTGAACTCAATAACCTTTCTTGAATAATATCACAATTTATGCCAGCGGTGATAACAACGCCGAATTTCATTTTTCTAAGACGAAATATATTGTATTCTTCTAAGAAAATATAACGAAACGCATATAATACAATCGATAAAATTAATTGAACGATTAATTTATGGTTTGAATATATACGCAGGAAATAATAATTTCGAATACTTAACGTAAGGACGGTAAAGGAATTCTTGAATATACGGACCCCTATAATTGAGTATCTTAATACATAATTACATTCCATGTCGACACCGAAGAGCCATATTAAATAAAGAATAATTACTATCTGACGATATTAATCTGTACGCTTGAAGTGATTAATTCCCGCCTGTGATCGTTGTTGCTTCAACGAAAGTGAAAGTGACAAGTTTTCCACCGTTACTTGTATTACACGGAAGTATTGAAATAAAGTCTGACATTTTATGACTTTTGCGGAACGAAATACGCACGGTAACCCAGAAACAAACTTCATTGCAAATTCATCATTGACCAGACCGATGTGATCGATCGTATTTCTAAAGAAGAGTTAGTGACAATTTAATTAGATGTCATTCTCAATTATTATTATTTCAGTATTTTATCTTTCTAACTCGGAAGTTTCTGATTCTCGTTTCAGATTTTGATAAATTGAATTTTTCTTTTCTTACCCAAGGAATAAAATTTCGTATACATTTGCATGTCCTCTTGAACTTAGTTTGCCAAGAACTTTCATACAGTTTTAACTCGAAAATAATATTTCGAAATTAAAACGCCGTTTCTTTCACAACTTTAAACGACTATCGAAAGATGATACGCGACTTCTGGGTCACTCTGTATATAGTACGTACCCTGTTTGTGGATATATTACAAAGCCGCGACGGAGCAAGGCCGGCGGAAGCGTACATTTAAATTCATGGAAAACTTTTTCTTAGAAAATTCTCATGCACCCGGGCACTTAGCGATAATTAATTAACCCATTAAATATCGTGAACGTCACGCACGCTTTTTACGACCCGAGGCGCCCCGGACGTCATCTCTAAGCGCGCGATATATGTTTTATCGATTGGATTTCTCTTGTGTACTTACAGTCTTACTATAGCCCGTCATACATCGAAACTGCCCTAGAAGAGAGAAAAAATTAAAAAGTTTAGCATGGTAACCGCCCCCGCCGTCGCCGCCACGCTTTCTCTACGAGAAGAAACAAATGTACGAGGAATACGCGGCACTTTCACTTTCCTGTAATTATTATTATGTGAAGTATAAGGATGGTAATGTGACAAGGCGCGATTTATTCAATATCCCGTACATTGTTCCTCTTTCGTTTCTTTTTTTTTTCTTTTCTAAAGACTTTCTTGCTAACAGTCTTGACACTTCAGAGCCGGAACCGCGAACACACATTATGTTCCCCAAGTACACACACATACGCGCACACATACACATAAGTACACCCACATGCACATATCACGATTACATTTTTATATGTATAAATCACAATCGCAATTTCTTCTCATACACGATTGCACTTAATCATTACATTTATATATTTATATTTTTATTTTTATATATATATATATATATATATATATTTATATATATAGATTATACGGTGTGAAACCTCCGTATACTCCGCACACATTCGCATCGATAAGCAAGGTTTTTTTCCTTTTGGGTATAACTTCCAGATCCGGAAAAATTACGGATACTCTTAAATCAAGTACTTTCTATCCTTTTTTAAGCTTGCTTTAAATAAAAATGTACATACAGTTACCCTTGTAATAAATTTGTACCCGCAATAACAAGGTTTGATCAATACATCCTACGATAGAGAGAAAGAGAGAGAGAGGAGATTGGCTATGTAATAATAAAGAGGAAACGAGAGAGAGAGAGAGAGAGAGAGAGAGAGAGAGAGAGAGAGAGAGAGAGAGAGGAGGAGGAGGAGGAGGGAATACAAAGGAGAATCGTCAGTAGTTGCCATGTTGTCCGCTCCATCCACATATCATATATAAATTTCAAATAAACCTCGGTAAGGCAGTGCTAGCACGATGATACACGTAAGGTGGGGGTGGTGGACCGGAGAAGTGTCTTTGATGCTGATGAGGAAGCGACGACCGGTGAGCAGCCGGCTCAATGGTTCCGCCGCCCGACGGGGAAACGTGCGGTAAGAGGTGCGACGCCCCGTCACCGAGATCCAATTCCAGTTCCTGCTCCTCGATTAAATGCAGAGCGCCGAAGGAGGCCGTCGCCATCGCTACGTCCGGCATCACGCCCGACAGTTGGCCGTCGCTGCAGGAATTGCCCTCTTGCTGCTGCAAAACAAACCGGAGGCGTACTGTTTCCGTAATCCTCGTTTCTCGAGGAAGCGACTAATCGAGCGAGATACCGCGATCACGGAGCAGCGGATATGATTACGAGGTAAAAAAAAAAAAAAAGAGAGAGAGAAAACGACGAAGACTCGCGCTGCTGCGCAGATGTGGAGGGAAACGGTTCCGTAACCACGGTTTGAGACTCGCCTCCGCGGCTGCAACGAGAGAACGGATTGTACAAGAGCGATCCTGTAATTTGCCATTTCCCAACTAGATTCGTTATCTCGTCTCGCGGTACCGAGAGGATCTACAATAGAACCTTGATTATCCGACCTAATGAAGACAGGCCCTAAACATTGAATAATTGAGAAAAATCCGATAATAGAGATTACATTTTATTCTACAAAAAAATTTATTTTAGATACAAAGTTATTTTACTTATATCTTCGGACTGTACCTTCAGATTAGTTTAGACACTCGACTCTCTCTCTGTGTTCTTTAAATAAGACGTAACAATTTTTTTCACCAGGTATGCATCGAATAAATGGACTGTCTGAGAACGCTCGATAATGAAATCGAATAATATCGAAGTTAATTAATTCGGGTTGCAATTAAAAATATCTGGGCCTGAATACGCAAGATTTCGAGTCACCCGCGAAGTAATACGAATACGACAATAATGTAATAGCGCCCCTTACCTCGGCAAGAAGTCTGCAGCTCTCTCCCTCGGTCACTATAGCTGGAAGTTCGTGTCTATGTGCGTAAGACGAAGTCGGCCGAGGAAATGTCATGTTCCTCCCGTAACACACCGGGGCGGTAGTTCTCACACGAATACCCATGCCCGGCGAGTCAATGTCCTCTATATCTGTCATCCTCTGCTCGTTTTGCTCTTTCATACTGTAAGACGCTGTGTTCTGAAATCGATACGCCGGCAATTTATCGCGCGCTGTCCGCTAGATGAAAGATGCATTAAAAGCTCAGAATAATACAGAAAGGGAAAGACCCCGCGTAGTGTCCGTGGCTGGGATGGCGTGAATAGATAACGGTATAAATTAGCGAGAATTAAAGTTTTCGATTGCGAGAATTAAAGTTGGATTTTATTTCTATAAAATTTATTTCGTGAAACAAACCTTCACCTTTCCACCGCCGGTTTTGCAAATCGGAGGCGAGAGAATGAGGATTTTGCAAAACGAATTCATAGAAATGAACCTTCGCTCGCGTCCTCCGAGAAGGGTGAGGGTTTTTCCCCACCTATCTACCGAAATAGAACGTGAGCCGTGACCTAATTGACGTATGCCGCACGCGTTGCCTAGGAAGACGTTAATGCAACGAACAGGGAATGACGCCTTGCATACGTTATGCGGTTGTCGTAAATTAGCGAGCGGCGACGACGACACGCGCGATTATTTCACGAGCGCAACTCGCACCTGTTCTCAGATGCTGGTCTTCCCATTAGGCCTTTTCTTCCCACACACCTGAGCGAACACGACTCGCGAAATTATACGCCTGTAAATCTCGTCCGAGATATGACAAAGCATTCTTTCCGCGTAATTACACGTAATTTTTGCTCTTTTTTCCCTTTCCCTCTCCGCGATTCTTTTGCGTTTTCGTCCATCTGACACGCTACTCAGACTATACTTCTTTGATCTGAAAGATATTAAATTATTACGTCACTCCTAGAACACTTCTCTAATCTGAAAGATATCAAGCTATTACGTCGTGTCGCATGTATCAAAATAGCGAGCGATGATATCAAACTATAATGTTACACAAAGGAACCTCTGAGCACTTCCGCGACATTATCTACTAGGATAATATTTACGTATTGAACAATGGTCTTACTGTAAGATATTGATTACGTATGTTAAACAAAGCTCGTAAATAATGACAGATACGCTGTACAGATACTTGACATGAAATTTGATGACTGTGTTGTGTTGTCCAATTAAAAGCAATTAACTTTGAAAACTTGAAAGAATTAAACGTAACTGTTGTATATTAATAAGGCGATGTATAAAACCATTCTTCGAAGAACTATTGTAATATTCCAGTGAGAAAAAAATTTTTCATATGTAACGATGTTATTTTTTGCACTTCGATCGGAACAGTGATAAAAAATTTTATATTTTCTCCGCGAGAAGAACGAGTTTAATGATGAATATTAATTCTAAGATTATAAAGACGTAAGCGAAACTAACTATCGAACTCTGTAAACGATTCATTCAATCGGTAAAATCTATAATGAGTTTCCAGAATCAATTTTACATATCTGAGTCATTTCACAAAAACAATAAACAACTCGATTGAAACTCGAGTAGTAGGATGATGATGCTTTTTAATCTCACGTCAGCAATAATGTCAATATATGATATTGAATCAATATATTAGGTGTTGGAATTAATTCGTAGCGTTTTACAAGTGATGGGAAGTACTTTCATTAATGTACTTTTTAATGCTCATGTGAAATAAATAACATTCTTTCATTAAAAACGCTACGAATTAATTCCAACACCTAATATGATAATATTGATTCAAGTGATCACCAAAGTTCTCCTGGTACATATTGTTTTGACTTTTCAGAAATGTTATGTCATCATGACGATAATACATTGGACTAACAAACACGTATGTATTAACGTATGCATAATTTTAAATAGTATATAACGTTTCATATTCGCGTAACGTGTAAAAAGAGCCTCCGTACGTTACCTGCATTACGAAACACGTTCAATAATTTGTTTGACATTCGCCACAGAAACGACGGTCGTAAATTAAATTCTATTTCTCTTGACGCGCGCATGTTAAATTCTAAATTATATATAATGAATTATTAAAAGCTCTTTATATATACGAAATTCTGCTTATCTTGTTATTTATTATGCAAATTTATACTTTGAGATCATTGCCTGAACAAACGTAATCGTTCTCATAATTTTTTGAATGCTAAATACGATAATATTATTTACTAATTGCTTCACGTTACGTAATTTTGACAAGGCACAAAATCGATTTTAACGTCGTAACACCGATACTAATTTTTTTTTTTTCCCCCCGTTAATATCACGCGAAAATATAAACTTTCAGCTTTAAAATACATTTTGTTTCGTTTCGATATAACTTTTCGTTTTCGAGATATAACGCATTGAAAATAGTCATATTGTATTGTCAACTTCATATTGCTTTTTGATTTACTGTTAGTGTGATCTGATTGTATGAGCATAGTATTATGTAATCACAAAAGCACTTACTTTTCATATGTACAGTGCCCGCCAAAAGTTCAAAGCCAGCTGAATATCTCGGAAAAAATGCATTTTTAAGAAAAATGTTTTAGACAAAAATTGTAAGGTTTAAAAAGATCTATTTAATGATTTTATCAATTTGATCTTAGATGGCATCGCCAATGTCAGGTCAAGATCATCGATTTTTTTAAATTAGACTCTCTATATGATAACACTTTTTAAGCTTTCACAGATATTATCTTCAAAGATATTAGAAGATTATCGCCGTGTTTTTACTACTAATGCTAACGTTTCTATTACTAATGTTAACATTTCGTGGAACCTTGCCGTTTACTTCAGCAGAGCGAGGCGTACACTGGACATCCTATTTTCGATTCCAGAATCTAATAGCCAATGTCAAAAACTTTTCAAAATACAATAAAGTTCATTTTTATTAAGTACTTTTTGAGTCACAATGTTTGGAAGTTATAGTATTGCCATTCTCATTTTTACGTAAAAATGAATTTTCAGTGCTAAAATGAAAATAAGAGAAACTTCAATAACTTTAATCTTAACAAACCTCCAATGATTTTGATCTTAACGAATGTTATCTAGGGCACGATCCTGAATAATATTCAAGAGGTTTTAATCGTCGGTCGGACACCTTGGGTCCGATATACTAACAATGACGGTACAGTAACTTTCAAGCATTATAACTCGAGAAATATTTAATGAAAATGAACATTATTAGCGTTTTGAAAAAGCTTTTCAAAGACTTCGGCTATTAGATTCTGGAATAAAAAAATAGTGTCCAATTTAAAAAAATCGATGTGACTTTGATCTGACATTGTCACTCAAGTGACGTCAAACTGATGAGATCATTAAATAGATCTTTTAAATTCAATTTTTGTCTAAAATATTTTTCTCAAAAATGCATACTTTCCGAGATATTCAGCTGGCTCGAAATTTTTGGGCACTATATATAAATATGTAATGTTAAAATGGAATAAAAAGTTTTTCCCATGTATTGCATGGGAGGAACCATTTTCAAATTGCTATATTTTGAAAAATTATAACGAAACAAATTAAAATACATTTTAAAGTTAAAAATTGATCTTTTGCATAGGAGGGGGGAAGGGATATTAATAAAATTTAGAAAAAAATTTGCTGCCGGTGTTACAACATAAAAATCCTCAAAATTATTTTTTTTCTGCTCTTTAATGTCATTTTTTTCAAAATTGTGACGTGAGAATTAAATTTAAAGAATGAATTTGTATTCATGCAGGCAAAAAAATAAGTAAAATTATTAAATAAAATATTTTATCGCAGATAAAAGTGTTATTATAACGAGCAAAAGCAACGAGTAAAACAACTTTTATGCCTTATATTTTCAGATTAGATCAATTAGATTTAACAATATTATGTAACTTCTATTGTTTAGAGATAAATGGAAATAATTTCGAATATTCAGACTTGTAATTCGCGTTTGATTCGCATTATTTTACCATAACACCGAAGCCGTGATGCAACATGTCGCATGTATTTGATAATACATTTCTGCATTTATTCATGCATAATACTGCATATCAGCTATGTAGAGATTGCATGCGTTCCGATTGGTAGTAGTCGTAAGTGTCGTTTCATGATTCATCCGCTTGTCACCCCAGTGCGACATCACGTATATATCTATCACTGTACAAACCGCATTTAAACCGGGACATAAAGATAAATTATTTTTTGTGAACAGTCTCTCTTCAGGATATCACCGTACGTGTCGTTTGTGTAGTCAATAAAAACTCAGAGAGAAAAGCAGCGAGATTTTACTGAATTAAAATGTGACATATTTGTAATACATATCTCGCTGTGAAAAAAATTCTGCTAATTAAAAATTACATACTGGATAAAGATTATGTTTGCATTGTTATTGCAGTAAACTATATCACGAAAGCATGTCGGCGTAACATTTTACGAATAGAAAAAATTAAACAATATGGGTAAATAAAAAATATTAAAATAAAACACACTGCAGTATATTCGTTCTCTGTATTTACATTTTTTTATCTGTATACGTATTGACTTGCACGTCTCATCGTTCAAGAGTATTGCTCGTGGTTTTTGCTAATTTGTCTGATATCGAAAGTCAGTTACACTGCTATCGTTCTCATTGCGTAAATATGAACAATAGAGCAACATAAATATAAACCGAATATTTCGAAATTATATAAATATAATTTCGAATTTTTCGCGAATTATATAACTACTATTTGTTGAGACATTAAGAAATATATTATTTCATCGTCTTGGAATCATTTTAGAAAAATATAGAAACAGCAATAAAAAAAATAGGAAAAATTGACAAAAATTCTTCCCATGAAGTAATCAATTTTTATTTTGTAAAAATAGCAAATTTTTATTTGTGCCAATAATTAAAAAAATAAAAAGGTACAGAAAAAAAGGCTTAAATATTATATTTGAAGACTAATCCTTTATACTGAAAAAATATTTCACAACATAAATTCATATTAATCTAATTATTTTTTGTAGAGTATTGTAAATATGAAATAGACATATCGTTGACATTGAAAAATCTCGATGTCGTAGCTGTTCGAAAAGATTCGCAGTTTCACGAAGAGAGGAAGGATATCTCTCGAGGACTCGTTTGCATCTCATTGCATTGAGACAAAATGCGCATCATTTCACATCTCGTATCATCTCAGAGCTAATTCTATCACGTCTCTATTGCGCGGACGTATAATTCGACGTTGCGTTAAAAGACGTAGATAATGCGAACACTAGTGCAGAAAAAGGGGGAGAATAAGAGAGCAAAGTCAAACAGTGACGAGAGTCTACTCGCAACGTTAGTCGCGCGAATTGCGTTGTGTTCAAATGCTGTGCTAAATCTACGCGCGCAGTGCATAAGACTTTGCAAAAAAAAAGAGAGAGAAAGAGAGAGAGTTTAATGTTGTTTAATCGTTTCCAATTACGCACGTGTTACCATTCCATCTATATCACGCCAATGACATCGCATTCTTGATAAGTGCGCCCCGCTCGCGTATCGCATTATCAGTGTTAAGGTAAATGACGTACTCATTAATAGTAAACGTATGTAAAATATAACCGATAGATCGAACACAAGTGATGATTATATAATAAAACTTTTTTCTACGTCTATTCCGTTAAGACTTTAAGTAAATGCACAATTAGCCCATAATGCTCATCCTAAAAGCATCGAATTTACATTCTTAAATATTTTATTATTTTTAATCTCCATGTGCCAAAATGTGAATTAGTTCATTTCTAGGAGTTAGTTTCAAAGTAAACAATATTCATATGAACGTATGCATTCAATAAATAATAAAATACATTCGAGTTAAATTTAATACGTTTTCTTGAGTTAAATTATTTAATTTCATTGTTTTAATTAAATTAATGATATATTGAGTATAAAATCAGTAACTTATAGAAATAATTAAAAACAACTTAAATTGGGTATAATTTGATATTATGAATTTAACAGTATAAGGATTATAATTGTAGTATTAATATGTCAATCCGTTCAAAGACTCTTAGTCATTCTGATTGAACGTGAGAGAATCTTAGCGCGTGTTTTTCAGCAATTTCGTGATACGACAAAAGATTTAAATACGTACATTCAAAGTAAACGCTGGTGTCTAAAACAACAGTTACATGCAATAGGCAAAAATTTCAATATTTCTCTCATTTACTTTGAATAATAGATTTATGTTAGTTTGTCTGCAATTTTTTATTTTTACTTCGCCTCGTTAATACAAGGTCAAAATGAGATTATATATCAAAGTTGATATGTAATATGATATTGATATCGTACAGACTCAAAAATCAAGGACTATGTTCGAATGATAAGAATTAACTGTGTATGAATAGTGAATGGAGATGTGATTTTAATATAAAACACGTTTCTCAAACCTTGTCTACGAACGTGCCTGGCTTAAAAATTAATCATTATTTCCGATCATAATTACGCTGCTTCGGTAGCTTTTAAGCAAAAAATAATCATGACAAACTTCCCATTTTGGATTTATTGTTTTGCACGACGAGCTCTTACATTGAACAGAAGAAATATCTTCTGTGCTGAGGAGAGACTTAATGTTGATTAAATATTCTGAGTACATAAACGGTTTAATATGCGTTACGTATAGTCGCGTAGGAGTTCCTAATAAGTCACTTAATAGCTCGAAATTCTTAAAACTATTGTGAACTCAAGTTGATGCATTAATTCTTCCCGTGAAATTACAATACAATGTCAAGCTTTACAAAGAAAATCAACATATCATTGACGGTATCAATGACACTGAACGTACTTCCGAGTTTTCAGCTTAATAAACTGCGCTGGTACGTAGCTGCTGAACTCGTGCCTGGCATACACGTCCTTCTTGCAATTTAAATTAATTCGCGACACTTGCTTATTGTTATGACCACGATTGTCATCTTAATCTCGTATTATTTATGCACGTATAATAGTGATGCAACGATCAAGTCGGTTAATAACAGAAGGGTAAGTGATCGCGAAGAAATATCGATGTATTTTCCTTCTTTTATGTTTCTATTCGATAGTAGATCTGAAGCATAGTTCAAGCTATTATATTAATTGTCTTCAAGGAAATTGCTTATTATTTGAAAAATAAATTAAATTGCCAGTTATTCCTGGAAAATATATAGATAGACATCAGATTTATATTTAGAAGTTGAGAATAATATTTGGAGACAACATCATGTTGTTCTCTATCATGCTGTTCTATCATTCTGCTTTATTAAAATTATTTTAGAAATTTTATTTTGAGCTACTTGAGTTATAAAGATACTTCGTACTAAAAGTTGAAACAAAGAAGGAAATCGTGTCGAAGGAAATCGTGTGCAGCGAAATTTTCGCTACAAACTTTGAATTAGCCGAAGAAGTCGAAGATGAAAGATAGCATGAGAAATCTGAAGCAACCCGCGTACGTAAAATTAAATAACATTATGCATTCAAGAGCAAACGTTCGTCAATGCAGCTTTCGTGGGATGAGAACTTAGAATGAGAAGATAATCTAACAACATAATAGCTTCCGCATTAAGGATGCATTTGCATATGCGTGGAAACATAATCAAGTCTAATAGCTAGAAATAATCATCGCGAAAATGATACACAATTATGACTGTTGACCGATTATGACATAATAATACACAGAAAAAAGAAATACATATTCTCAAGTTTTTCCCATTTTTTTATCCATCTCATTCAATTCGTAGATTGCGATTCAGTAATTGCCTTCCAGTAATTTATTTTTAAAGCGATCTATTTAAAAAACAAAATTTTTATCTATATCGTCTATGATATTTTTTTTTATAATACAAATTCTCAATTTATTATTTGCTTTGATACGAATAATAAAACGAAAAAAACCATTCCACTGGCGTGGCGATTTTCTGAACATACATTGAATTGATAGAACTTCACAAATATAGGAATATAGGTCATGGATATCCCGAGTGATCTTTGACGCTCAAATTTTCAATATTAGATACTTTCGATATTGATCAAATATCAATATATTCTGCAAGAGATATAAAATAAAAAATTGAGTAATGCATCTGATATGAATAATATGTATAATAAGCACGACAATACATACATATTGAGCACGTGCGTTTACTTTTATTAATTATTCTTTTTTTCTCCTACTTAGGTAATATTTTCACACACACACACACACACACACACACACACACATATTGCAATACTTTAGGAAAAAATTTAGAATAAAAAAATATAATATTATAACATTTTTTTATACTGACCACACGAATACATGCAGTTGAGATAAATAGAGATCTTTATTCGTAACACTTTCCGAAAATAAATTTGTGCTATTACCAGAAATAAAACGTCACGTAATGTTGGCTCATGTTCGTAACAGTGTCGTCGCAGTCACGAAGTCGAACAATTATATCGAGTTAATTGAATGTCTCAATACGACATGAGCCATAAAAGTAATAGATAACCATTGTCTTTTCACGCTAAACAGAGTAAAACAAAAAGAGCAAAACGTAAAAGCCGAGCGTTATCTATGCGATAAATAGCGCGAACCATAAGCGAATTGCAGCGGTATGAGCTGGCAGCGTGACATTAACAAAGTTGCAATTGCTATTTCTAAAAAAGTTTATGCACTTTAGGGATAATTTAATCAGAAATGAACTCGCTGACATCATTTCTGCAACATTTATCTTAACACTCAAAGTTTCTTGTGTCACGAGTGCACTATAAATAGGTTGTATGCTCTTCGGCCACGATAGTCGATTGATCTAGCCAGAAAGAATCAACTGAGTTTCTGTCGATTCACTTGCATCCATGTAAGTGCAAAATAACGATGTTCGCGTCCCGCTTTCTGGCCTCACACTGATTGTACATACATTGACCGCCACGTCATTTATCCGTAACAGAAACAAACTGGTATGATTAGAGTTTTCCCTGATGTTATTATATTTTGAAATACATCTTATACGTTACGAATGAAATAAGGAAAACGATTAGTTTATCTAATACGATATGCATGAACGAATCATAATCAGCGAGGAGCCCACCAACAAGTTCTCTCCTTACTATGATATAAAGTAGCGACGCTTCACAACATAATGACAGTTAATGCTAGAACATACACGCGAGTGAACGTTAGGAAGTTACAAATACATATACATCGAAGGTAAAACAAGTCAAGTAACAATATAAAGTGACGATAACCTTTTCTAAATGAGATTAGTACTGAAAAAAATATAGTCAATTTTAATAAATATTTAGTTGAATACTGCCAATTAAATATTTATTAAATATAAAAATATATTTATTTGATACAAGAAATGTTAATTTTATTTAACAATCATTTTTGTTTTATTGAACAAATATTTACTATAAGTAAATGTTTAGTTGGCAGATAATGAACTAAATATTTATTAAATTAACTATATTTTTTTCTCAGTGTGCTACGAAGATATCTACGCGTGTACAATAACATTTCTAGTTTTATAAAACTGTAAGTAAATTATACAATTACTTTAGGATCAATAGAATTTGGAAAAATATATTAAAAAATGTTATCAAACATATATTTAAAAAACCTATAATTATTCTAAGGATGTTCGATTTCTCAATTTAAAAAAAAAAAAATTAATAATTTTCCATAGAATCATGTTTTTCGACAAATGCTCAAAATTACTATTATATTTATTTGAAATTGAATATTTATTTGAGAAATTTGTTTTTCAATAAATTGTTTTTTCAATAAATCAGCGATTTTCTTATTAAAAATGAGAAGAAGTATGTAAAAAGAGAAAGTTATATAAAATATCGAACATGAAACTTGAAAAGAGAATTTATTTATGATCGTTATTAAATTACGATCAAAATCAAATTTGATATATTGAGAATTTCTTTTGATACAAGTCTATCGCACAACATCGAAATCGGATTGGAATAACTATTGTTATTTCAGTTTACATTTTGAATAAATTGAAATAATATAATCCATAATAATCCATAATCCAAAACACGTGCCGCTTTTCCAAAATTATCTAGTAACTATTGATGTGTGGAAATATCAGTTCTACAATTAACAAGAGATGATAATTCTACATATATATATATATATATATATATATACACTATATATATATATATACTTGCGATAGATTAAATTTAATTAAGCCTATTAAACTATTAAATAAAACGATTAAATCCAATTTCTCCGGATACATGTTAATATCTTTTTTTTATCTATAAATTCTATCAATCCTGAAATTTGTAGCTATAATTTACTTATATTTTGTACCTTTTAATTACGTAAAAACATTTAATTAAATCCAAGTAGTGTATAATTAAAGAATATTAAAGATTAAAAAATTTTAATAAAAAAATTCAAAATTTATTAAAATAAATAATATGTGTTATATATCTTAATTATTTCTAATTTTAGTTTAAAAGAAATTTATTTTACAGAGCCTCGAGATACATGATATTGGTGACTAAACAACGTCCAATCTACATAAAAGAAGACTTAACCTCAGTTTCCAAGAAATTCCACGTAGCAAATACGTACAATGTACGTTAACTGATTTAATCTCAAATGTAATCGAAAGCTCGTATATACTGTTGCGCATTATTCGACAGCTCACCTTTAATTATTCAATTTCAATTTTATTGCTTAACTTATGAATTAAATATTTTCTCAGATACTAAGACAGTTAAAAATTTTATTCTTGGACACACTTTATGAACTATATTATAACTTTATCAATTTAAATGTAATGCTTTACTTTATCAATTTATTCAGCTATAAGATACTGATAACGCAAAATTAGAATCTACTTTGTAATAAATAATTTTACACAGACATATCTTGTCGACTCATATCAACTTGATTTTTACATTTGCTTGATTGAATTATTTTAATTTTATAATAATTTCATTTAATACATATAATTATAATTACATAGTACATTTTTTTTTCTCTGAAATAATAACTCTCTTTAATATGAAATCTTTTTCTATTAGGAAAACGCTCGACATGCTCCCTGTTAAAAATATAGACACATTGTTAATGCAAACGTATGGCTCTAATTTTCGAATACACGATGTGGAATGGAAACATTTAACAGATCCGGGAGAAAACTTTGGTAGTATAATACTGGCTGTCACTATCAACGCCGAGCACAATGATAAGAAGAGAACTCTAAATGTGGTTGTCAAACTACCGCCAAGGTCAGCGTATTTGCTAGAGTTGTTTGATAGCCCATTAACATTCAAGAAGGAATTGGAATTTTATAGCATGGTAGCACCAGAATTTTTGAAGTTGCAAAATGAAAGCGGAATCCCTCGGGAATCCCTAAGCGTCATCGTACCACAATTTTTAGGCGGTAGATTAGGTTTACGAGATCCGCAGTGTTTCGATGAACAGGCCGCCATCGTTTTAGAAAATCTAAAGACACACAATTATATAACGCAAGACCGAATTGTAGGTCTAGACAAAGTGCACATGAATTTTGCGATCAATCATTTAGCCAAGCTACACGCCATAGCAATCGGTCTGAAGCTCAAGAAACCCGAATTCTTCAAAAAAATGGTATTATCTTGTCTAGAATTCAACTTACAAGAAGCCACGGAAAAAGCGTCGGTAGATATGGTACAGAAGGCGCATAATGATTATAAAAATATGGAAGAAGCAAAAGCTTATCTGGATAGAATCGAGAAAACAATCGAATATGGATTTACACAAACTGTAACGCCAGAAGAACCGTGGGCGACACTAGTGCATAATGATTTTTGGGTAAATAACATGATGTTCAAATACGATGAGTCAAATAAGCCGATCAATATGAAAATTGTGGATTTCCAATTGACAGTCTACGACTACGGTGTAAACGACCTCATATTTTTCCTCATATCAAGTTCCCAGAAGGAGGTACTCGACAATCATTTTGACGATATGATTGATTTTTATTACGACTCTTTTATCGAGAGTTTAAAATCGCTAAATTTAGACACAAACGCATTTCCCAAGAGTCAATTTATAGAGCAATTGAATCAATGTGCACCCATCAAATTTAACCAGTGTATCATGATGGTGCAAGTAATACAAGCAGCGCGTGGCTCCGTTTCACAAACGGCGGCCGAAGATGCAGACGAATGCGTTTTTACAGGTGGAATCGATGATGATAATTATAAACAAAAAATGTTGCACGTCTTATATATGTTCGATCGAAAGGGATGGCTTGTAAAATGATGACGTAAATTTCTATTCATAGTAAATTAATCCTTTAGAAAGTCTTTCTATTTCTTGATATAAAAATAATTTGTATAATTCTGTGTAGTAAGATGAACAATC
This sequence comes from Acromyrmex echinatior, assembly GCF_000204515.1. Next base: position 3,914,678 of record NW_011626988.1, on the reverse strand, counting down.
GTCCAAAATTAGATGACACAATCTCAAAATTTAACTCTCCATCTCACTTTATAACGCATCCCAAATTTTGTCCCAAATTAAGAACATAATTATGAATTGTCTTTCTTTGAGAATAATAAGTAAAAATAATAAATGTGAAACATAATTTTTAACTGTATGTATTATGTAAAGAATTTTATGATTTTTATTTAAAAAGATATTATTCATAAAATTCAGCAGCAAAGAACAATTTTTAAAAAATCTCATAATTTGATTAATTTTTGTTGCGATCTTGTAATACAGTTTGTTGTACAATGTTATTTATAAATATAATAATATAATATTGTTCATGTGTTTTATTAATAATTATTAAAAGTGTTCATTAAAATTACAACAATTAATATTGAATCTTTTTAAATGTCCCTCTTCTTAAGAAGTCAGTCATCTTACTATACAGAAAATATACTATATAGAATTTCTATATAATACTATATAGAAAATATTGACAGTTAGCTAATAGAAGCGATAATAAAATTTATATAAATATATGACAAAAGTTTTCAGACAATATTAGATGTGATAAGATGATATATCAAGTAATATTAGATAATATTATATAATAAAGACCAAAGCTAATAAAGAACAATTGACTAAGTCAACTGCTAAGACTAATTTGATGATAGAAATATTAACACAAACAATGCATATATCTGTCGACGCTAAAAATGCGAACATTTTTAAATATTTATGACATTTTAAAATCTATAAATATTTTTAAAGATGTATCAACAAGTAGTCCTTTTAGTGTAAATAGTACGCATGACGCACGAAAGGCTTGTAGCCTCAATTTAATTTTATAAAATAAAAACATTATCAATGAAAACATTATATATTTGTCGTGTTTAAAAATCTTGATATTAATAAATTCCATATGTATCACATTCATGAAATAAAATGGAGAAATTAATAACGTTTGTATAAATATTGTACATTATGAAGCAATATTTTATGAGAATATACATTACTATTAACAAAATTTAGAATAAACAGTACAAAAGCAATCATTATCTATCTTTATTTACAATTTATTCAATCACAAAATAATTATGTGTAAAATAAATATATTTATTTTTAACTTCGTATGCGCGAATGTATTTAAATTCTTGAAGATATTTAGAATATTATGCTGGTGTACGTTTCTAACATTTTATGGCACTCATTCGTGACAATCATAGATCTGTTTTTTATTCTCGCACTAAACTGTATTTGAATTTTTTATTTCGCTCTCAGTAAATAATATCGAACATATATCTATTTCATTGTAAGTTTTAAAAGTGTATTAATTCAATTATAGAAAAAAAACCTGTCACATAGAATTTGAAATTAATAAAAAAAAACGCACTATATATTATAATTTAATCGTTTCCGAAATCTTTTACCTTTTCGTATATTCATTTGTTTTCGTATTGATTTTTCCTGCTCCCAATTTACCCAACGCGGATGCGATGTTATTATACATGTTTTATTACTATTACTGTTATTGCTATGAATTATTATAAACTAACATAGAAGTAACATAGAAAGACTCACTTCCAGAAGATCAGCCACAGTGTCGGGTAAATTAAACTCCCTGACAACGCGCAGTCGCACTTGCCGATTAATTTCGTGTCGCGAAGAAAGCGGCAAACTTATCGCTCGTTGACAACTGGGCGATTGTTTCAATTTCTGCTCTCGTTTCAGCATTGCAGCCATTGTTGCAGAGTCTGGTACTATAATACAGATAAAGAATATTTTATCCTGTATCAATTATCAGTTAAACCTATCTATATGTGATTTTCTCTTATCAACTTCTCAATCATTATTAAAAATATTGTTCAAGCACTCTCACTTTCTTATTACAAAGTAATCTGTGTTTTTATGTCAAATTGCATATATAATAACAATAACTAATATATAAAAAACTAAGTTTATGTAAGTTTTAAGTTAAAACTAATAATTTAATGTCATAATACCTGGAAATGCAGCTGCAAGGACATCAACGCCAGCAGTTCCCATGGCTCTTGGTTTCTCCTCAACCATGTATAGTGCATCCGGTATATCTGCTACGTATCGTGGCCTTCGTAATCTCACTAGATCTGCTTCTTGAATCATTTGTTCTTCCACCAAGGACTAATATCGAATAAATATAGTACTCATTAGTATATTTCATTGATCAATGTGTTTCTGGCTTTGAAAATTATGTATTATTATTATTATTATTATTATTATTATTATTATTATTATTACCTTGATCTCTTCATAATACGGCATGAATAATCTTGGCCTTACAAAAAATCCATTTTTCTTTCCGCCTCTTATCCAAGCATTCACCCTCAAATTATCTCTTTCGTCTCCTATCATATGGCTTGGTGGAGTTGAAACTAATCCTCTCCTAATAGCCTAAAAATTTATCAACATAAAAAATATATTAACAAGAGATATATTTTCTTTTAAATAATTTAAAATGTTTGGTAGAAAATATACCTGTACTAATGCTTCGCTATTCGGCGGCAATATATGATCTATTCTGACAAGCGGCAGAAGTTCGCTCAATATCTCCCGTAATTCGATGTCGCTAAGATCTCTTTTCTTAATACCCTTTCTCGTCACAGAATGCACAGTATGGCTAAGCAAATTAGGTTCCCGATCCTCCATACGACGTACTAATTCGTGTTCGCCCCACTTGAGCACTGCCTGCAGTACTTCAAGTTCACTCGCTTGTAAAAAATGGCTCTGTAAAACATTCGCTAAGTGGGCATGATCTAACTGATGAAGAATCGAGGACGAAGCAATTGGCTGAAATTCCTCCCTTAAGTAATGCAACGCTTGTCTATGCACCCATGCTGATCCATGAGGTTGACTACCCCATCTGCACATAATTTTTTTTAGTAATATGATCTAATTTCTAACTTTTGTAAAAGATTTATTAGTAATCATAATCAGATTTACTTGAGAACAGTCGGTAGCGATTCCAAGGTGAGATACTCCAAAATAAGATCTTCGCAACCTTGCGATAATATATCAAGTTCGAGAAATCGTCCAATCTGATACAATTCCATCGCTTCTTCTAATGGACTTGGTCGCATTCGGCCCGTATGTGTTAGGGCTTGAACCTGTAAGTTCATTAAATAAAAGTATTGACATAAAATTAATATACATTAGTGTATAAATATTTTTTTGCTAAGACTTTCTTACTTCTCCCAAACTACCAGCGCTGTTTCCACAACCGCTTCCTCTCAATATTAATGATAAGTCAACGGTATCTAAATACACAGCATGTAGTAATACTCTGGCATATCGTTTAGGTATCACACTTTCATCCAATACTATTCTAGTAGGTATGTGAAGCGCCCTTTCTGTGTGATCCTCGCCCGATCTAGTCCGTCTTTGTATTAAATTTCTGAAGAAAGGAGATCTCGCGGAAAGTATTGCTTTATGACATGGCAGCTCTAATTTCGGGCGAAATCCGTACTCCGAACTTCCACTATCCGGTCTTTGATAATCACTGTCCGACGTGAATACAAGAGCGGCATCTGCATAATCACCGGTATCCAGCAAATATCTGAGATCATGTTCCAGTGGATTTGGAGTTCCAAATTCTTCTCCGAGTCGTCGAAGTAGGTTTGCTTCCAAAGTCGCGTCATGTGGACAAATATCACCAGTGTAAAGATACCGTAATAACATTGAGAACATCTGTACTTCAAGATGTGGAGTTCTTAGCTCCAAACAGATTCTAGCACCATATCCTGCAAATTTTAATAAAAGATATGTATCTTTGTAAATTTTAATAAAAGATATATATCTTTGTATACATACATACATACACACACACACACACACACACACACACACACACACACACACACACACACACACACACATATATATAAATATAATAACAGTATTTTGTATAATTAATTTTTATATTATAAGGAAAAACTTATAAAAAACTTTATTGCTTTATGAAGAAAATGTAAACTATTATTAAATATACCAGGACAACCAGCCAGCAAATCCCTAAAATATAGGCATCTAGCGGAAAGCACGGCTCTGTGAACGGGAAAACACGCTCCTCTATATACAAGATCCACATCGGAACAGTGTTTGTAATCGTATAACATCGACAGATCTTGCTTAAAAGTAGCAGCTGGCGGTCTAGCTAATTCGGCTTGAACATGAAGATCTTTCAACGCAGCTAACGCCTCATACTCTTCAAGTAAAGCAGTTGCTTCTAAGTGACTCCATGTGCACACCAGGTCTCTAATAATTCTACCATGATCACACGCTTTAGAAGAGCGACGTCTCCTAATAAATTTCTTGCGTAGTGTCGCAAATCCTGTCATCTTCTTCTTTTTTTCTCTATACATGAATAAACAACTATAGAAAGTTTGATGTGCGATCAAATCTATGGCTCTCATTTTTCAATCATTATTTACCTATTTATGTATTCTAAAATATTAACACAGCATACTTTTAAAATTCACTATTTTTTTATATTTCTTGTTTAAAATATTTAAAAATAGTCACATTGATTAAAATGTTTCTCTTGTTTGAAAATTTAAAGGCTAACATGGATAGAGTCTATTTGTAATACTCGCAAGCATAATTTCATTCTTGTTGTTCATCAAATGTTAAACAAGGATGAATGATGCTTGTGAGCGCTGTGAATGCCAAATGGAACATACCCTATGACATACAAATATTGTAAATGTATAAAACATTGATAATGTACCTAACTGCAATGCCATGTTGTTCCGGACTACTTGATGCCGAGAGTCTGGCTGCTTGGACAGAATCTCCACCTACGCTGGTGATGCTTGATGATGCAGAAGCACCCATTCTATGTGTCATGTGAGAGGCATCTCCAAGCTGTCTTCTCATGAACCAGGAGTCCCTTTTATCAGTATTATCTATACCCCTTATACGTCTGCGTTGTAACACACACGGTGTCAAAATACGAAGTACATTCATTGCTCACCCAGACGACAGCCTGAAACAAATCAATGTACATATGGAGCATATATTAGCAGGTAATTTGATGTCACATACAATTTTAATTTTTGCAAAATTATAAATTTGATATAATGCACAAATAAGAAAGATGAACAAGTAGTCCATGCAAAATGTATTAATGGCTTATTTATATATATAATTCTTCAAATATATCTTTTAATTAAGACAACTGTAAATGTATTTATTTGAATTTTTTTCGTTGTTATAAATAATTTTATTTATTTTACTGTGAATTTGTAATACAGTGTTATACATTACTGTTAAATATTCCTTTCTGATGAAACGTGTGTCTACATTTTAAAATCGCGTTTGCATACTCAAATGTTTTATTTAAGGTAGCAAAAAGAAATATATGTTTATGCAAGCAAATAATTTTACTTCAAGCAAATTTTAGCCATATTAAAAAAACATGAGAAGTATCAAATATTAAACACTTAACATTTTAATTGGTTTAAATTTCCCAAATGTTCTACTTGAATTTAAATATATAAACGGTGCTTGCATGGTTGAAAGCATATATGCAAACAACGTGCAAACGGAGAATCAAGCCTTTGAGCAACAGAGAAATTGACGTATTGATAATGCATCGCATAGCGACAGATTCTCGACGAGCGTTTCCCCAAGAGGTATCACTACCCAGTCACAGCGAGGGAAAGGGGAGCACGCGCGGATCTTCGCGATCACGAGATCCGTAGATCCCATGAGACATGCACAGTACTCCGTTTGGACACAACGCGAAGGTGTCAAGGGACTGTGCGAGTAATCGCGCAAATAATGCGTGACGGACCATGCAGCCAGCGATAAATGACGTGCAAAGCAGAGCAGGTTCACTCACCTTCGCATTCACAGGGTCGAAGGGGGGAAGAGGAAGATGGACGAAAAAAAGAGGAAAACGCTTGTGTGATATAAGCCAAAGGGTCGCGTGAATAGAGGAAGGATGATAACGAGCGAGTTACACACAAACAATACCCGTTGGTCGTCAGGTGAAATTCGTGGATTTCACGACGGTAACGACAGTAACGGAGGAAGAGAAAGGGGACGCGGGAGTGCTCGGCGTCGTCGTTACCTGGGTCTCCGGGACTGGCGTCCCTCATCCATATTACTCGCGTTCACTCGGTGCGACACTCGGTCGCACAAACTCTCGCTGATAATCATCACAATGCACGACAGCCATGTTTATCATCCAGGGGAGGGAGAGAGCAAGCGAGCGTGTGTCCAGCGTCTCTCGTGCGTGCGCGCGCGTGTATGAGCGGGTGTGTGTGTGTGTGTATAGGGTAAATAAAAGCGAGCGGAGAGGTAGATCGCGGTCGCGGCGCCTAACGGTGTCGTCATTCGTCGCCGCAACGGGGCGCGCTGCGGGCAGCTCGAGAGCTCGAATCGAACGAATCGATCGCGCCGCGATTCACGTCAAACGCGACGTCAGACGTCACACGATGCCGACCGCAAACGCCGTCGCTGCGATGACGTTCAGACGTTCGATCGTCGATGACGACACGACTTTTATCGACGCTTATCACTCTTCACACTCTTCAATAAACGTATAGGGTCGAATGTGTGCGTATCTATTCGGCGTTGAAACTTTGTTTGCTTTATTTCGCGCGATATTTCGAAAAAAATATTTGCTTGACAACAGAAAAAGCATGATTTTCAATTAGATCCTTAAAAAAAAAAATTTTATACGAGATTATAATCATAAATGGCTTAACATATGAATTTACAAGTATAAATCAGTTATTAAATTATCACTGAGATTAGTTATGAAATTATTCCTGAAATCCCATATCACAATACATGAATATTATATAAAATGTGATCCGATGCATAAATTTATCTTAAAATTTTGTGAATATATATATTTTTTACATTATATATTTTAAAATTATACGTGTTTATATAGTCATTATTCTTATTTAAAATTCTTTTAAGTATATACAATTTTAAGATGTCAAAAATCATTAGAGCTGCTTCAATGATTGATATAACATTAACATTAATTAAAATAAGATTATGAATACCAGTCATACAATTATTTAAATATGTGTGACTTTGTTAATTTTTATTTTGTTTTTTTTTATGTACTTACAATATTTTTACAATTTTTTTTCCATATACTGATGAGTATACTAAGTTAATACAAATTATAGATATGTATATATGTATACACGTATATGTGTATGAAAAAAAAAAAATATATATATATATACACAATTTTAAAAAAATAATTCCCCAATAAAAAAGAATTTCCCAGCGTTATTGCATAAACATAAATTGAAGAGTAATATAAAACATGTTATTACAAAATGATTTAAAGCCTTGAGTTTGTTCCACCAGACACTATTATAATTTCGCCAGTAATATAAGAAGCATCATCGCTTGCTAGAAATGCAGCTGTGCCTGCAATCTCGTCAGGCATTCCAAGTCTTCTCATGCTAGTATTCATTTTGACCAATTCTTGACTTTCTTCTGACTCGTAAAGCTGAAAACATAATAATTTGTGTACAAGATATCTCTTTGATATAGTTTTGATGAGAGTGCATGACTTGGAAAGAATTATAGAAAAATACCATTTGTGACATTTTAGTTTTTATTACTCCTGGCGCGATGCCGTTTATACGGATTCCCTCATCTGCAAGCTCACTTGTAGTAGCTTTAATCAGACCTAATAAAGCAGTTTTGCTAATTGAATATATACCCAGTAACTGAAAATATTGATAATGTTATTAATATTTTACTATGTTAATATTTAATACATAGAGAAGATAAAAATTAAAGACAAAGTGTTTTTAAACAAACTCACATTAAAAGGCTGATATCCAGCAATTGAAGATATAATGATAATAGAAGGTGATTTGCTGCATTTGAGAAGTGGCAAAGATTCCTTCATTAATAGGTATGTACACTTGACATTGACGTCAAAAATTTTATCCCATACTTCTTCATCACTGTCTAATACTGGACCGACTGTTGGATTAATACCTGCGTTAGATACCAAAATATCCAAGCCTCCAAAGTCAGTCTTGGTCTGTAATTTTTTATAATTTTATAACTAACTTCTCAATACATCAATAATAATTATATTTATATGATGATATAACCTATAATTAAAAAAGTTATAGAAATGAAAGTATAATAAGCTTCTCTCAAAAAAAGTGATGATTTAACATGTTTACTTTTTCAAACAGATTTTTCCTTTCTTCTGCCTTTCCTACATGGCAGACTGTACCAGCTACTTGCAAACCCTCACACTTGAGTTCCTCTACAGCCCTCTTCACGTTTGCTTCCCTACGGCTACTGATCATTACCTTGGCGCCTTCCTGCGCTAAACGTCTTGCTATGGAAAAACCTATTCTGTAAAGATTCAATACATAACCTTTATCGCAGCATTCAGAAATAATTAAGCCGATTTCTATAGTAAACGAGAAAGAGTAGAATTTTTTTAAATGAACGTTGATGTATTGTGTAATAACCGTTCAAATTAATGTTAAAAATATGAAATATAGTCATTACCCGTCTGTGGAGGCTGTTACGATCGCGACTTTTCCTTCTAATCGATGACATTTTATCGAGGATGATGCACTAGCACTGAATTGTCGAACACTTTGGTTGATCGCCGTACGTAACATATTGAGAGATGTGAAACAGATACGTTTAGCGTTGTGCAATGTACAATATCACATATTCGCATATTCGCATATCCGATAGACTTCGATCTTTCAATAATAGATTTGATAATAAAAGTTGATATCAATACCTTTGTATATGTATGATATTATATCATGACATAGCAGAAAGAGAAAAAAAGAATGTAGAATTCAGTACATAAATTTTATACATACAAATATATAATACATATAGATAAATTTTATCTATACATACGTATGTATGTACACACACACACACGCGCGCGCGCGCACGCGCGCGCGCGCACGCGCACACACACACACACACACACACACCACAATCAATATATATATATGTACACATATCTATATGTAAATGTTTGTACTTTATTTCTTAGAACTGCATTTCGATAGTCATTGTCAATACTGACAATTTAGTAAAACTTGAAACATACTCTTAATGATAACTTAATGTTATCAATGTTTAATAAAAATTTTTATAAAATTTGCGTTTATTAATTACATAAATCTATGTTAAAAAAATAAAAATATTAATCTAAAGAATTATAGAAGATTTATTAGATAAATTTTAATATAAAAAAAAGCATGTTAGAACCTAGAGAGAGAAAGCTTATGGTCTTAAGTTTTAATACTGATTGTTACAATTAATATTTATTAAATAATGTAATTTTTTAATCTAATATTTTACTTTAACATTACAAGAAAATAATGGTGACATATTTTTTTTAAATAATATTTTTAACCCTTTATGTATGTATATGTATCAATATACTGTGTCTGCAACTTGTGTACGTACAGTTAGTAAATGACATTTAGTAAATAATCATAAAAAATGATAAAAGGCACATGAAGTGCTTTTGCTTAATGCGCATGTGTAGTCTATTTTTATTACACGTGCCTTTTATTACTTTTTAAGTTTTTATAATTATTTACTGACTATTAGGAAAAATAAGAATAGTTTTCATCCATTTTTACAATTGTTTTAAAACGATCTCATCATTTCAATTTCAATTTTATTCAAATTGTCTTCAATTATAAATGATACATAAATTAACGTGTCATTTCTCGTTTCTGATGTCACGATTCAATATAGCTGTGATGATTACTCAGGAGTCTTAAAATATAAAAATTTAGTAATTAATTTTTTACAAGTTTTAATTTATTACAAAAATTTTATATACACAGAAATAATTATACTAATTCTCCACAAGCAGTTATGACGACTTTTTGTGTCGGCGTGCCTGCTTTTGTTCCACATTTTTCAATCTTTCTAAGGACATCTATTCCACTGAGGACATGTCCGAAGACAACGTGTTTTCCATCTAGCCAGTCTGTTCTGGCTGTACACAGGAAAAATTGTGATCCATTCGTATTTGGACCAGAATTAGCCATTGATAGGGTTCCCGGACCCGTGTGTTTCAATTCAAAATTTTCATCGTCGAACTTGTTGCCATAGATTGATTTTCCACCTGTACCATTGTGATTCGTAAAATCACCTCCTTGGCACATCTGTAATATTTATGTTAAGGACATTTTTACTTAAAATTAAAAAAATAAGGACAAATAAAATTATTTGAGATATAGAAATTTTCATATTGAATAAAATTTAAGGATACAAAATCTGGAATGATCCTGTGTAAGGTGCTACCCTGATATCCATATCCTTTTTCATGCGTACAAAGTGCCCGAAAGTTCTCTGCAGTCTTTGGTACAATATCTGCTCGTAACATCATGATAATTCTACCCACTTCTTGCTTTCCTATGCTTATGTCAAAATAAACCTGAGGATTCTGTTTTGATTTCTTTGATTGCGCAACATCATTTGTCTTTGTATTGTCATCATTTTTCAATGTCTCGCCCGCATGTTCTTGTAACCAAGCGTCGTCTGCCCATACCGGTTTCGATGAACCTTCTTTTATCTTTTGCGGCTTAGCGATATTTACTCTTATAGTTCGGCCAAACAATTCCGAGTCGTTCTGTTAATCAAGTAGATTAATTTTGATAAATTATCGCAACAACATAAGCAATAAGTCACATTGTTTTTGCCTAATGATTAGATAAGAAAAAAATGTTAGATTATGTTTACATCAAAGGAATGTTAATACTCCTTATATCCCTTAAGTGATTCATTTTTGATAAGGGCTATCAGTGACTTTTAGGATTTTTTAAGAGTTTATCACAGTGAACGATTCATAAAATAAATTATTTACGACAACAAAATCTATAAAATTCTCAATATAAAAAAAAATGTTATCAAACAATTCACCAATATTATTTATGTCATTTTACACAAATATACCATATTATCTATAGCAGCGGCTGCGTCTTCTGCTGTTTCAAATTCAATGAACGCAAATCCTCTGTGCTTTTCTGATTCGTAATCTAATGGTATTTGGACATCGACAATTTCTCCAAAAGGTATAAACGCTGCATGTAACACTTTTTCATCAACTTCTTCAGCTAAACCACCTGAAAGATAAGAATAGAATCTGAACTTGAATGATAACACACAATATTTCTCATTGTTAGTAATGATTATAACAAAAATTATTTCTCAAGTATACAAATAGCAATTTACAATATATTTAGGATGACTTTCTTCAAATTTTTATTAATTCAATAAATAGTTAACTTGTCAAGTAATATCTATATATTTTGTGGATGGAGTAAAAATAAATGATAATTTCGATTAAACTTTAATTGATTCTGAACAATAAAGGTAATAAAGAAAGATCAAATTTGATGAGCAAACCCTAAAAGATAAATAACAATAATAATTTATTCACATAGATTAATAAAAATGAAACTTTTAACTTTGTAATCATCAGTTACAGTAACTTAGTAAATCATTTTAGAAATTAATAACTTGTATATTAATAAAATTAAAATAATAAAAAGACATCGGATAAAATACAAAAGGAGTCAAGGAGTTTAATTATCCAATGGACAGTCAAACTTATCAAGTTATAGTATCTATAATTTTTGAATGGACTAAAAAAAAATAAATAAAATTATTAACTTATTGTTGTTTGATATAAGGATAAAATTTAGTTTAAGCATAATGAATCGTAGAGTCAGAAATTTTGCTGTGCAAGCAAATACTGGTTGAATTGATCATTGTTTACTAAAATTATTCAGTTTGTGTGATTAAAGGTTATGTCACGTGCATGTTTAGATACGTTAATTTAATATCTTCTATTAATTTATACGTACCTACGTAGATTGTCCGCTTCGTATTGCCGCTCATGATGCGTGAAACACTTCGTTATATTTTTCAGTACAATAATACAACAATCAAACTCGATAACAAGCGTATTGACCGAAGGGCGCCGACGCGTCGGCACTGTCGGCAGCCACGGAATCGTTGATCACCGAGGATTTATAAGTGCGATGTAATCGGCAGTGAGAGGACATCACTTATATAAGTTCGTTCTGTCAATTATGCTCTCAATTGACAACATTACTAGACCGGTGGGATGTTAAATGAAAACCAGTGACGTGTAGTACTATCGTTAAATTAATAACCTGTTGAAGGTGAGTAAAATGTTATTAAAATGTTATTAAAATATCTAAAATGAAAAAAGTATTGTGTTTTAGAATTAAGACAGCGCATAACGTATGTTTTCTTGCTTGATTACTTGCGTTTTAATAAATTTTAAACATTATGCGTTCTGTGCAATTCTATTAATTTATCAAAACACAAGCAATCTAGCAAAAAAACATATGTCGTGTGCTGCTGGCTTTATAGAAATAAATTAGGAAGTAGATGTATAAAAAATTAAAAATAGATTGCAATTGTAAACATATTGTTTCACGCACATATAGAAGATAGTCACACGTGATTACATTGATAAGAACAATTTATATAACATATATATCACATATGAGGCAAATATCATAGATAAGTGAATAAGTTTAGAGTCAGTGTAATTTTATAATTTTATAAATAATTTATACATACTTTTAGCTGTATCTGAAGATTCTATTATTTAATTATTCTTATATTACAACTCTTCTTTACAGAATACATTTGATCACTTGCAAGAGAATGCTTAGAACAAAGTTGTTACAACAATATATATTGCATGTGCCTTTAAGCTCCAGAGCAATGCATCTCTTGAGGGATAATGCTTACGTTAATGGGAATTGGATAGGTGCTAGTAGCAAACAGACATTTCCCATTTGCAATCCAGTTGACAATACTGTAATTGCTCATGTTCCTGATATGAATGCTGCTGATACTCAAGTGGCCATTGATGCTGCTACCAAAGCTTTCGAGTCGTTCAGTAAAACCACGGCCAAAGAAAGAAGCGATTTGCTTAGAAAGTGGTACAATCTGATGGTTGAACATTCCGAGGAATTGGCTCTTATCTTGACTAAAGAGAATGGAAAATCTCTCGTTGAATCTAGATCAGAGATTAAATATGGAAATTCTTTTGTCGAGTGGTTTTCAGAAGAAGCTAGAAGAATAGGAGGAGAAATACTGCAGGCTCCTGTGTCGAACAGAGAATTATTTTTATTAAGACAACCAATTGGTGTAGCTGCCTTAATCACACCATGGAACTTTCCACATGCTATGATTACCAGGAAGGCAGGTGCTGCACTTGCTGCTGGCTGTACGTGCGTCATTAAACCATCCGAGGACACGCCGTTAACGGCACTAGCGCTAGCAGATCTCGCGGAACAGGCGGGCTTTCCTGCAGGAGTCTTGAATGTACTTACCACGAGTATAACCAATTCAGCCGCCGTTGGCAAAGAGTTGTGTGAAAATTCAAAGATAAGAGTGTTATCATTTACCGGTTCTACAGCTGTGGGGAAAATCTTATATAAGCAATGCGCCTCAACCATGAAACGGCTTGGTCTCGAATTGGGTGGTAATGCACCATATATTGTATTTAAATCTGCGGATGTAGACTTAGCTGTAAATAGTGCCATGGCCAGTAAATTTCGCAATACTGGTCAAACATGTGTCTCGGCAAACAGGTTTTTTGTAGAGGCTGATATTTTTGACGAGTTTGTTAAGAAGTTTGTGATGAAAATTGAGAAAGATATCAAGATGGGAGATGGTTGCAAAGAAGGTATCACTCATGGGCCGCTCATAAAGAAAAGTCAACTGGATATGGTAAATAATCTAGTAAAGGACGCAATTCAGAAAAGTGCTAAGGTACATTGCGGCGGACATCCGTTGCCAGACCTTGGACCATTGTTTTATGCACCTACTCTATTAACCAATATAACTAAAGACATGCAAATTTACAACAAAGAAATCTTTGGTCCCGTAGCAGTAATAAATAAATTTTCCAGTGAGGATGACGTATTGAAACAAGCTAATGATACACCGATCGGATTAGCTGGATACTTCTTCTCGCAGGACATATCACAAATATTTAGAGTTGCGCGTAAATTAGAAGTCGGTATGGTAGGTGTCAATGAAGGATTAATTTCATGCGCAGAGGCTGCTTTCGGTGGAGTAAAAGAATCTGGTTTAGGAAGAGAAGGTTCTAAACATGGGGTTGAAGATTTTCTTGATATTAAATATGTCTGTCTTGGTAATCTTAAATACTGATACAAAGTGCATTTTGAATAATTAGCCGTGATAATAGTTACTATCAATCCAGAGCAGACAATAAGCCAAATAATTTAATAAGCTAATATATAATAATAAATATAATTTCAAGAGAGAGAAAGAAAGAAAAAGCGATTATAATTCTTGACTATATATAAGACTAATTTTTAATAGTTTGTTTTTATTATATTAGTTGTTGGAATTAATTCGTAGCGTTTTACAAGTGATGGGAAGTACTTTCATTAATGTATTTTTTAATGCTCATGTGAAATAAATAACATTCTTTCATTAAAAAACGCTACGAATTAATTCCAACACCTAATAGTTAGTTACAACACACACACACACACACACACACACACACACACACAAGTTGTATAAACATTAAAACAATTTAATATGAATTTTAGAACTCAATCACTTTATTTTAATTTGTGTCATGTACATTTATTAAATTTTTATATTTATACGTAACAATTTATTACGGTATATGTATACATTTATTAATATTAAGCGAGAATATCAATGAAAATATTAAGTTTCTTTAATGTATATATATATA
>NW_011626988.1:3797492-3895937 GCF_000204515.1 Acromyrmex echinatior | reverse complement strand
TATATATATATATATATATATATCGTTCTTGCCTTAAAAGGATTTTAAATGTCACATTACTATAAACATTTGTTCTAAATAGGTTAAATGACATTCATTTCAGTGGAATTGATTTTGTATTGTTGTTTGTTCACTGTTGTTTGGGAGACTACATAGGACCTTCTATCAAACTGATCTTCATCGTACAGTAATAAATGCTGCGGCCCAAGCATAAAAGCGCTAATAGAAATGCACCTGAAAACATGATTTAAAATACGATAAACGGATTTTTGCAATAACGTTTGAATATTAAGAATTAAATTATCGATAAATTTTGAAATCTAAAACTTATGTCCATGATAGAAAGCTCACTCCGAGATCTTAGAGAAAATATCATATTAGAACAATTTGACCAATGCGATTGGTTAATTTTTCTTTATTTGAGATCTCGGAGTGTTTTTAGCATTATGGAGACAAGATTTAAAACAATGTTTATACTTACCAACATAAGCTACATAAATTCCACCATTTGTTTTTACATATTTATAGGTCCCGACCTGTAATCATGTACAATATAAAATAAATATGATAAAGATCACACTAGATACAAAGAATTCAAATTTTTATACTTACTGTTACGGCTATAGCAATTATTAAGGCTATAATCCCAACGATAATGAATACAATTCCTCTTCCTCTAGCAAAATCTGGACCAACGGAAGATATTTTGCGGCAATGTGGACATCGAGCCAAAGCATTATTTAATGTGTTAAACTGTGGAAAACAATTTGTCGAGTGAAACAATGGACGCATTCAGCGGACACAAAAGAGTGAGCACTTGTTGCTATTTGTATATTGTTCTAGATTTATTATGAATCTGAAAATCTATTCCAATTACATATAATAATTACTGAATAATTACTGTTCATACAACTGTTGCATCTGTTAACATGACTAATAACTTTGAAATCTAATCTACAATGTACTTTGCTTCTTGTTTTTCACATTTTTATCCCTTGCCTTTTTGTTTCTTATTTTCTTTGTTTCATCATATGAGATAAAAGTTAATGAATTTCAAAAGAAATAAAAAACATTGAGAAGATACATGATTATCGATAAAATGATTGCAGAGAGAAAAAAGTAAGAGGTAAAAAGCAAAGAAAAAAAAACAGAAAATGAGCACATTATATATTTAATATATCATGTCTTTAATGACTCACCAAGAATGTGTCATGGCAATGAGCACAGCCTACCCTGCACATGCCTGGCATAGATAGAACTGGAGGTGTAATAGGACTTGGAGCAAGATTAATGATACGTTTACAATTTGGCCTGGGACAGGCAATACGTTGCGAAGAACTCTTGCATATGAGTAGACAATTGCACGGACATCGTACATACTTCTTTCCAGGGGGAGCATTACGTATAGGCTGTGCAAAAGAAGTAGACAATTAAGACTCATGACATTAACATTGCTATCTACTAGTAAACAAACTATAAACAAGAAATGATGGAAACGTACTGTGGCCTCGTTACATTGACAACACTTAACGACGTGCTGATCTCTCTTTCCGGAAATATCTATCATCGCTTGACAAACTCTGCAGGTGACCATTGGCATGCCACCCTGGATGGCGGACTGATACGGCGGTGGCAGTTCATCCGGACCGATTGTAGAGACGGTGTGCACATTGGACTGTGTTTCGTCTGCAATGACAAACAAGATAATAATATCCTCTTGGCGGCGATTCTCGGGCGTAAACGCATTCTCGAGCGAACGGTGTGCGAGATCCGCGATGTTATCGTACCGCCGATTGCATCGTTGTTGTGTGAGCTGTATGTGACGTTTTCATTCTTCAGCAGTGGCTGCCGCTCACCCTCCTTGCCGTCTCCCATGTCGAACGACGATGGGACCAACTCACTGCTACGGCACGACGAACACGATTCACTTCTATTGTTTGACAGAACAGCTCCCGGTGCATCGATGACAAGGATGACAAAACATGAATTCCCCCTGCCACCCCCGTATCGTCCACGATGTCGCGCGAATACAGAGGAGTAATCGCGGTCCTCGCCGTAGGTCTCGTCTGCTCGAGAGAAAGAAAATTCGCACTGTCCACACTCAAAGTGGAATGAATGTATCCGCTTGGAGTTAGCGGGAAAGAGACGGTAGATCAAAATTGCTCTAAAATCGTACAGGAGGCGCGGCCGAGAAACAAACGACTGTAGGGCAACGTTAGATGAGTTTCAGAACATCGCAGACGTTCTCGTTTTTCCTGATGTTGGCAGCACTGCGTCGGATTATGTTGGAGTCGATATTGGAGCAGAGAAACTTGAGAGCACCAGCCATCCCGGCCTTTTTCGTGTAATGTTTACATCAGCGCACCAACATTCTTTTTTGCGATATAGGAACTAAGTATAACGTTTATTTTGCGAAATTGTCGATAAAATCGCGTTGAAAAATAGATGTGGTGCGAGTCCGTGTTAAATCGCGGTGTCAAAAATGGACAGATGTTAATCCGTGCTACATCTACAATTGCGGGTTTTAACTTGTTTTTATGTTTGTATCATAAACTCGCATTTATGCATATTCATTTTTGACATCGCGAGTCAACACGAACTCGCACCACATTTACTTTCGACGCTGCGATTTTATCGTCAGTACGACGTTACGTAGTTCTCAAATTGAAAATGAATGTACTGGCGTTAGTGTACTGGCGATTTCGACGGTTCCCAAAAAAACATGGGATGACTTCTTTGAGATTTTTTTCTCTGACAAAACGGAGTGCATGTCGAGATTGGTTATGAAACGAGGCACGGACAATTCTTTTATAAAGTACCCTCAAGTTCAATTTAATTTACGTTGATTGTTAAAACGGTGAAAGAGTTAACAAGGCAATCGTGTCGTCTTTTCGATCAACGTTAAACGGAATCACGGCAAACCTCACGATTGTTTTGCCGGAGTTGCATGTGATCAGCGTGCAAATAGGAAAAAACATATACCTCAGCATTTCATAACAATTATGGAGATCATTAAACATTTATGGAATGTCAATCAATTCATAACGAAGCTGAAGTGTCCATTGGTTACAGATTTACAGATGTTTTACATGTAATTTTCTGGATGCTCTTTTTACTTACATTATTTATATTAATATACAATATAAATACAGTTATTTATAAATATAAAGAAATATTAAATCTTTATTTGTGATAAAAATTTCAACATTATTGCTCGATTACCATTAATTATTATTTGAGATGTGTAGAAATTAAAATAATTTTGTTAAAAATAACTTCGTAATTATATTTTGATAATAAATTTAAATAATCTGGAGAGAAAAATAAATTATACTGTTATACTCACATATATTGTAGATTTAAATAAAAGAATTCTTTTTAATATTTATTAAAATGTTTTCAGGCAGAAATGTAAAAATTTTAGTAACAGTATAGAGTTACCACAGCAGAATTTTGGACCATCAACAGCATGTTCGCATTGCGGGTCACTTTGGAGTATAGTGGATCATCAAGTTCGGATAGCAAGAGGCAGAAAAATGTCTAAATCAGTGAAAAAGATTGTACGAAACATAAAGGAAAATCCAGATCAAAAGATTCCAAAGATTCGTGCAACCTTAGCACAGAAATCTATAAAAAATGAGATGAATAAATTGGTCATTAAATGTTCTGTCTGTTCTAAGAACACTGAGTTGCCATTCAAGAAGAAAAATCACTTAAAGCCAGTAAAGTTGAATAATTCACAAATGGAGACACCGCAAAGTAATCGTAAAAAGAAAAAAAAGAAATCTAAGGACAAAACTGCTGGTTTAAATATCTCGGGTTATACGCCTGTATTACAATTGAACAAGAAAGACAATAATGTAACGCCTACAATATCGCCTGCGATTACACCTAAAATAATTTCAAGTAACAAGAAATCTATTTCCCCTAAAAAATCTAAGAAATTAAATATAGAACGATTAAAACGTATTATGGAAAATAAAACATCTTCAAAAACAAAAAACTTACATAGTTTTCTAGCCGAGTTATGTTGAAAATGTATATATATATATTGTAAATATCTGTATAATAATGGATAATAACATTTTTTTAATAAAGAGAATAAAATAAGTATCTGAATGTAATTATTAGAAGTATAATTAAAATTTTGAATTTATAGCCATACTTCTATCTTTAAGGTATTAGGTTTAAGGTTTAAGGTAGCATATGGAAGTGGATGTGAGTATCATTTCTTAAAACAAAACACACTTTGCATTATTAATATAATTCTTATGAGGCTTTTTCAAATTACTGAGCTAATTTTATTCTCTAATTTAAAGATGACTATTGTTCAATTTTATTTGCAACTCAAAATATAAATCTTTATTATAAATACCTTATTTTATAATAAAAATATTTTTAAGATAAGATTTAAATAACGATTGTAAATATAGTTCTTACTAATTATGATTAGAAAAAAATCACGAATACGTTTTTAAACTAAATTGTCTATTTCTTGAAAAACAGTAATATAAAGCAGAAATAAACGTGTTTTCAAACAATTATACAATATAACTCCCATTAACAATTATTTTATCTATCAAGAAGTAAAGAAATGTTGATTATATCGTTCCACATTTTCAGTTGTTAACAAATAGAACATGTAGAGATGAACACTATTTCTTCTCGCTGAATGTTTGCGAATGAGACGTTGAATTAACATATAAATCACACCATATCGAAAGGTAAACAAGTTTTTGGCATTATAACTAAGACATTCGTATTACACTACTCCTGCTCCTACATTATTTTCGCTGTGGTCCTATATTATTTTCACTTTGTGGTCCATGCAAATAAAATAAATACACTATACAATATACGATTTGTCACTTATGGCTCCGGATACGCGCGTCCGTTTTTTTTTCCGAGATTCTCCTCCGCAGTCACTCCAGTGGAATCTCCTGCTTTACGACCTGCAACATTGGAGGATACTTTATGCACGGCGAAGTTGTAGAATTTTAATGTATTCCCGTAGCACATATCTCACTCGTATCTTATTTACTTCAATATCCGAATAAAAAAGACAACTCACATAGGATAGGGAAATTGTTATTTACGCAGTGGGAAGCTGCGAATGGCCACGCGGATCCACAATATTGGACATTAAATTTTTATTTCACTTTAAATAGCACATGTAGGCAGCATATCCAATAGAATTCTTTTAATTTTTAGAATGAGAATTATTATCAAAAATTGACAAATGAATGAAATGTATTGTATTAACTTTATCATACATTTAAATAATTTTGAATTCATAATGTATACTTTATCAGATATCGTATTTTCAGATTACTAATCTGAAATATTTTTATGTAGAATTATGCAAAAATGTAATTTAACTGTTTATGCGATTCATTAAGATATTATTTTGAAATTCCGTCTAAAAAAATAATTGATATTACGAATTTAAATACCTAACGTTAAAATAAGATTTCATTAAAATATTTCTTTAACTATATAATTATCTATTATTTTATAATTCCTTTAATTACATAATAGTCCATTATTTTGTTTTATAATTATCTCTAATTATGCTTCTATATACACGTTTTTGTGCTCGACGTCGAATTAATTAATTAAATTCCGAATATAAAACATCTGCTATAATGCATTTTAATTTCCTATTATTAATTATATTTTTCTTTAATTTCTTAATTTCAGCAAACTGATTAAAATAAAATTTTATTCTACAAAAAAAAAGCAGAATAGAACAAAAGTTTTTTTTTTTTTAATATAGAGAACAATTTCACACATTATATAAATTATAAATTGAATTTCATTTAGAATGTATATTCTCGTCGATTCTTCTACTCATCTATCTTTCATAGTGCACTCGGAAAGAATTATAAGTGTGAATAATAGAATATATATTCTCATTGATTCTTCTGCTCATCTATCCTTCATAGTGCACTCGGAAGGAACTATAAGTGTGAATAATACTGCAAAACATCAGTAATACAAGATACGGTCGTTCGATAGTGGTTTACGGCGATTTATTCATTTTTACGATTTTGTCGAATTCACTTTACGAATGTCTCGTGCACGCAGGAATTCTACTTTCATGCAACTGCTATGTTAATTCGGTCAGTGGGTCACGGCAGGAGATGCGAGGAGGAACCGAAAGAACTGGAAGAACAGACTGGCAGGAGCGGTGGAGGAGGAAGAGGAGGACCAAGAAGACACGGAGGAATCGTGTTAGTCACCTGAATGCAAGCCTCGAGGTAATCCCGCTCGGACATTTCCTGGTCCTTCGCAGGGGGAACTTTTCCCCGTCGGCGCAACTCTTGCTTGGCGTCGTTCAAGTCAAAGATTGCCACGGGATCCAGCCTGCCCTTGAGCACCAGGCCCGCCAAGTATTCAATGTAGTGCTGCCTGCGGGGGAAAAGTACCCAAGATTTTAGTCAGGCCCACGACATGCGGTTCCCCGCTTGCGTTTACCTTAACCAGGTCGTTCCTGTAATGCTCCGGGTCACGCCCGTACCAGTTCGCGGGCAGTTTCAGCCCGGCGCGTCGCACGCACGTTTCGAGATCGTCCACGTTTAGCAAGGGCAGCGGTTCCAGCTGCGTCAAACGGATCTTTCGAACTAGATACTCGACGTAATGAATCCTGAGAGATACACGGAGGATCTCGTTATAGCGATCGACTGGGGGGAAAAATAAGAACGGGATAGGAAAAGGTGGCGACTTCGCTGCGAGATCGCTCGAAAAAAATGCCTGGAATCGCCGCAAGATTGGGACTGATAAGACTCCCAATAATATACTCATGAGTGAGGATGCGTTCAGGAATTCAGAGGGCATATATCATTTTGTCTTTTGTTCATCGAATTAAACAAAGATAAAATAGATACCTGGATGCATCCGAGAAAAATTTCTGAACGCAGTCTGAAATTCTAAAGTTGATCGATGAACGCGTCGCGGATGTATGTACTATTTAAAATCTTCTCTATCAAAATTCAAGGTTTTAATTTCGAAGAATTACTGAAGCAACTTTCATTGATACTAGTAAAACTATTTCTATAAATAATTTCTCGATTATTTATGAAAGAAAGAAATACATATTATAGTATTAATAATCTTAATTGAATTTTTCTGTCACAGCTATTATTAGCAACCTATTATCATTTATAATTGAAATGGATAATAATAAAGTTTTCAAAACAGATTTCAAAATTTTATCTCTTAACTTTTTAGTCTGTTAATTTATTTTTAATTTTATAAACAAATTTGTAGCGAATATCGAGTTCACTATGATGGAGCTTACCTGCACAAACCAGCGTGACCCTCGACAACATCGGAATTGCATACAGCATCCACGACCCCGGTCGGCGTTTCTTTCTGCAGTTGCACCTTGCATTTGCGTTGTCCGACGGGACCTTCGATGTCATAATTGATACCATTTTCTTTGAGTAACTGCTGCAACTGCGCCGGCTCCTTGTCACGAAGGTAGAAGAGGCAGTTGCGTGGATGGTGGGCGTGCAGGCCCAGTTTAGCGCAATAAGGGCTGACCGCACATTTTGCTCCCATCATGAAAGCCTTGCCGCAACCACAGCAAAACTCATATTTACACTGGCTGCACGTGAAATGCATGCAACCTATAAAAATTCACGAGCCCTCTTTTTTTTCAGCGAGCTTCGAAAAATGTTCCTGTGATATGCATATCGAATAATTTAGAAAAAATATCTCGGCCCATATTTTAAACTCACCCGAGATCGATAAAAAAAAATAACGTGGTATTAAAATGGCCCACGTATATTAAGATAATATTTGGAATCAACATTCATTAATTCTTTCATTACCATATTGTTTTTATAAAATAAAAGTAATAATTACTGCGTATTCTGCAATTTTTTATAATAATGGTTTTCTTTTAGAAATATTTAACAAAGAAAGAAGAAGTCAATTCTTTTTATGCAAAAATACAAATTAAACAATTAGGATGTACTTAAATAATTAAAGTCGAGAATTGATAATAAAATTTCGTAATAAATAAGATTGAATAGATGTAAATTATCTTTGCAGTAAAGTGTAATTATTACCTCAAGAATAAAAAAAACAATAACCATTGCGGAATTTATATTCTGCAATTTTATATAGTAATGGTTTTCTTTTAAAAATATTTAATCAAGTCAAAGAAAAAAGTGTTACGAAACAATTTTTTGAAAGACGCCAATTAAACTCAAATAATTAAAGTCGAGAATTAAATGATAAAATCTCAAAACAATAAAACTAAATTAATGTAAAATTGTTTTTTTATTATTATCTTTCTAGTAAAGTGTAATAGTTAATAATTATTACCTCCTCGAGACAGCGAATAACGAAACTTGCATTTAGGACAATCGATGCCATTGTCGGCCAAATGTTTGGCTAAACCTGCGGCTTGATTGTCGGGATCATTCTCGTCCTTCCAAGCGGCAAATTTCTCGCATGAGATTCCTTCATGTTGTTTTTCCCACTAAAGTAGGCAAAAATAAATTATTGCCTTCTTGTTTAACATAAACATTATCAAAATCATAAAAGTGTCAAATTCATACATACTGGTCTTCGGCAAAAAGCACAAGTGACAGATCGACAATCGGGACAAATTAAGCGCTTGTGATCAGGATCGGCATAAAATCCGCTTGAACACTGGAAAATAATTTTTTTTTAAATAGTGAATTTGAAGATTGCAATTAAATAATTACCTGAATACACCACTTAAAATTTGGATCCTGCATCAAAGTCCGATCTCTTAGTTTTCTCTGAAAGAGCTCATGAATTGGTGGATCCAGCAGGGTCTTCAATTGAATGTCCAAATTGCTGAAATACTCTAGAACTTCGTCTTCGCTCGCATCCTTGAGATTAGGTTCCTTACAATACGGACAAACGGCATCTGTGATGTTCCTGTCGCTGATCTGAATGGTGAAGTAATTCTTCGCACATTCGTTGCAGCAGCGATGTACGCACTTTAGCATGGACACTATCTAAATGAGAAAAATTTACAAGTAGAGTAAAAAGAATTTAAAAAATGACAATGCGCTTTTCTTGTTGATATCTCTTGTCTGATTCTTGATTATTTTAATAAACTAGAATAAAATTTGTAAAATAAGATGAATAAATCTAGATAGAAATTTAAGAACACAAGAAAGTGACATTTCTTTTTTGAAATTAATCAAGAGGTTTTACTTTTCGCATTTTTTAATTTTCCAGATTTCTCGCGATGGACTGGACACTCACTTGACTCATCGCGAAACGACCAGTGCACAGCTCACACTCCTGCTGTAAGAAGGCTAGCGCGGATTCTATGCTGGAGCATTCTTTCGCGGCCTGGAGTGCTTCGGTGTCCCCAAACTTGAGAGTTAGCAAACTAGCGGCGACCTCAGCCTCATCGTAATTCGCAGCTCGACCCTCTGCCAGGAGACGACGCGCTATTCTCTGCACACGTGACGGACATAAGATTGCTCCGATATCGGCACGTACGCAGTTTCCACACATGATATAAAAAGGTATTTTAGCTTCGTCTAACAAATCTCGACCTAAAGTGGAAAGCTTGAGATCTGTCGTTTATCGATATATAAATATGGACCATTTACAAATCTGTGCGTGTAATTAATACAATATAAGCGGTATTTTGGAAATTATGGAGCATATTGTGCAATATTGACATTTTCTTCACATTTAAATTCAATAGATAAATTATGAGGAACAAAATAAAGTATTCTGTTGCTTAAATTAAAATTATTTCGAAAGTAGGAAGTTCCAAATTTTTGTCATGCAAGAGAAGAGAAAGTAGACCGCACCAACGTCTAAAAACGAGCTCTCTTTCTTTTTTTGATAAATATAAGAAACATAAGTCTCAACTAAAATATCAACATTTCGTCTACTAAAATAAAACGATTAATTGATATATTTATAATGAATGCTTATGCATATACAAACCTTAAATATTTTACATTTATGGAGAATATATCGAATATAATATTCAATTTCCTAAGTAATTAAATATCATTACATTTTAGAAGTAATATTTCCATTCTTTACAGACAATGAATTAGTCACGACACAATACTTACCTTCGCGTTAGCTACGTCTCGCCACAGTTAAATGATTAACCCATTAACGCGCGGTTAAAATTGAAAGAACACTTTCGTTGCGTTCGATCATCTTTCCCACCCACTTGGAATTTCGAGCTGTTTGTAGACATTGGCTTGCCAACGATAGAAAAGGCCGATTCTTGGCGGCTCGAACATTCGCGAGGACTTTTTGGCAACTGACATTTTCTACAAGGGAGAGGGAGGGTCATGTATCACTTTGGCAACTCTTGTCTACTGACCTCCCGTTCCGTTTTGGGAGATCCTTGTCTCTTGCGCCTGATGCTTTCCCTTTCGGTATTCTCTTCGCCCTCGAACCGACGGATGAAACTGGCTACGAGGGAAAATCGTTTCTTGGGCGCTCGAGCCCGATCCACCCCCTTTAATGTATCATCTTTCTCGATTTTGACCTCTTTACTACCCGTACTCACCCTTCGACCTACTTTCACGCGTTTATCTCGTGACTCACGACTCGTGATTCTCAGTGTCTTTATCGCATCGGTCTGCATTGTCGACTGATCTCTTTGCTCGATTTTGCTCGCGACTTCAAGCTTTGTCTCATCCTTCTTCAAGTCATTCATTTGTGACTGGATATTTTCTTTAGAATTTGTATCCTGCTTGATATTCGCTGAAGATGCTGTCGCCGAATTTATTACAGCAATGTTAGAATCTGCTTTAAGATTCTGAGAAATTTCTAATATCTTTTCATTAATTTCCGAGTTTATTTCCGACCGAGGTAATTCTACGATTGTAGTAGCAGTTGGTGCCTTCAACTTATTTTCTTTATCTTTTTGCGTAACCTGAGAATTACTTTCCATTCTGTTCGAAATGATGGCTTCATTGTCATTTATTTCATTGTGTATTATAACGTCGGTCTCTTTATCAAGCACTTCAACTTGTTGCAAAGTTTTGACTTGTTCATTCATCTCTTCCCCTTCGGACGATAATTCTTCATATACATCTTCCACCGAATCTTTCAATCCACTCGACTTAATCTCCTGTTCATCGACCGAGTCTTCGGACGATGTAGAATCATGATCGTGGCTTTCCGTCTCGTACGAATAAGTGACGGCTTCACTTTCCTCGGATTCGCTTGTGCGTTCGTCAGACTCCGATATTTCAGACCTTATCTCATTTAGCGTTTTCTCCAACAACAACTCTGCGTCCGTGAACTCCTCGACAGAATTGTATTCCGAGTTATGATCAGAAATGTACTTCGCTGTTCCTGTGTCTTCGTCCTCTTCAGAACACTCGGAATCGAAGCTGAAAGCATCCGAGCTTTCCTCGATTGCGTTTTCGACTTCCAATTGTTTGCCAAGATCCGCGGACGGATCGTTATGCGTCGAGTTCGACACTTGTGAATTCTCGTTTAATTCCGATTCTATTGACTTAACTTTCGGAGGTTCTTCGGTTTCTTCATTTTCTACAGTACTTTCTTTAGCATGATTCCCTTCCAAGATTTGCTTGTCTTTCACATTTTCTGTAATTTCAATCGCTCTATTATTAGATTTAATTTGATTTCTCTTCAGTTTGTTAGAATCCTTAGAATCAATTTTCTGCATGCTTGACGAGTTCGATACATTAGCTTTTTCCGGAATTTTTAAAGATAATTTCGAAATTGCTGGCAACATTATTGGCAATTTAGTTGATGCGCTCTTTAATAAAGACGTGTCATTTAAATTTATTTTAGAAAAGTTTGATGAAGCACTATCTGTTAATTGCGTCATTTTTCGTCGCATTAGAATGGGTATTTTTGACGTTAAAAACGATTTAGATTTTAAATTACACTTTTCCATTTTTATTAAAACTTTACCATCGTTCGAAATTTCAATTTTGTGATTTATCTTCTTTATTGCTCGATTTTCAAAAGTCTCCGCTTTTATATTTTTCGAGCTTTCCGGATTTTTATTTTGAATATCTTCAATAATTTTGTTTTTAGGATATTCCGTTCTCTTTTTAAAATTTTCCAATTTATTTCCATTATATTTTTTAACAATAGGTATTTTAGTTTGCGGTTCGAGATTGGTCGCGTGATTGACTATCGATATTTTTTCTAAACCGGACATAGAAACCTTTTTATTATCATTTACTTTAATATTTGCCGCAGTTTTTTGCGCACTATTTAGTGATTGTTTAACAGTTTTATCTGGTTTTTTTGCAACTAATTTATTTTTATTGTCTGTCTTATTGTTCGCGATATACGTGGGCTTTAAGAGTTCTTTAATTCGCGACTTATCAGACTGCATTGCTCGATTCGACCTTTTAGTAATCTCGTTAACCGTTGCTTTCGCTTTTGTGACGGTCGTACTGTATGGACTTGCGCTTTTCCGTGCTAAATTTTTTCTCGGTACGCTTGTTGATTTTTTTACTATCTTAACGGGCGACTTTCTTCGAACGATTTTTTTAAGAGGCGATCTCGATCTGCGACTCACGACGGGTTTCGCGATCACGCTTTTACGAGATTGATTTACTTGTTCTGTATTTTTTTCTATCAAACTTTCATTATTTGATAATTTTGATGGCTCAACCTGTTCATTAGACGCTATGACTGAAATTTCATTTCCGGGCGAATCGACATTTTTCGCATTCTCCATTGTATCAACATCTTCAATCTGAACCGTTTCGCGTTGAACGATATTTGCGATATTTTTTATCGGCGCACAATCATTTACCGTTGTTACTGGCGATTCTGAGACCTTTATTTCAAAAGTGTCAGGTATTCCGGGCGTCGCGTCGTTGACATTTGCTATAATAGAATCCGAGGAGTCTTCGTTGACTGTTGAAGCGATATTTCTCCCCTCAGGCGGTGTTGTAAAGAATATATTGAAATTTTTAAGCGCATGTAAGATATTTCTTGTCGTTGAATTTGACATTTTTATATCTTGTCTCTTGTCATCATGCGATTGAGAAACTTCGTCTCTGAGATGAAGTTCCTCGTCGCGATTTATGGGATGCGAAATACTTTTTTTCGATTCTAAAGAAAGAACATGTTCGACAGATAATTGAGGAGACGTGTTATCTGGTATGTCATTATTACTATTTGATAATTCATTTAATTGACTATGTACATTTTCGTCGGGAAGTTTATTACTATTTGCAACAGAGTTGTTATCAATAGATTTTGAAATTTCAGGAATAGATACTGTTGTACTATTCTCTGGAATTTTAATGTCTTTTGAAGTTTTAAGGTCACTAAAACTGTTTGATATTTCAAGATACGAAATATTTTTAGGGTAAGTATTAATATCAAGATTATCTTTTGATAAAGAGGGTGATATTATTTTTGTATGTGTTATGTGATTATGAGGAAGTGTAATTATTTCTTGATTTTTTGTCGAATTAAATAATTGATCTTGATTTATAATATCCTGTGAATCTGTTAAAGATTGAACATCTGAGGTCTGTTCAATCATTAAATTGTCAGATTTTGCCAAGACAAATGTAATTTCCTTCTCTTGATTACGTAGATTATTTAAATTCATTTCCATGGAGGCATGCGAGTGTGTTAATGGTGGTACGATACTTTCAATAGTTCGCGATTGAGTAATGGATAAATTATTGGTCGTATTTTGCTCAACAGGCACGTTTTCTTTCAACGTAGTTTCATTTTTATCGTCGCTCGCGGGAGTGTGATATGTGACCGAAATTGTCTGTTCTACTTTTTCCGAAACGTGCACCGCATTTTTCGAAACAATCGGCTTTGTATCATTTTTATCATGACGCAATGTCGTTTCTTGATCATCGAATATTTCGATGAGCGGTGATTTAATATCGAGAGAATGATCAGAAGATGAATTTACTTTTGCGAGAGATAAAGTAGACGAAGTTGATGAAACATGCGCATGAGATGAATCGTTTAATTGTCGCTCGTCCGATTTGTTAATATCTTGTTTATTTGCCATATTAGTCACGTTCATTATTACTTCATGTGAAACAGTCGAATGATCAGCGTTAGAATTATGAACGATCGATTCTTCTGGTAAAACATTTATTTCCGTTATTGATTGAGCAGCAGATTTTTCCACGTTAAAATTATTTATAGAAGCTAATGAACTTTCGTCTCGTAACAAGTTATTTTTTAGAAGTGAATCAATGTCCGTATTAACGAGAAGCTTTTCATGAGATGTCTTTTCGGAAGGACTTTCTACTTCCTTTGATGACGATGGTGCATCAGTCGAGCAATTATCGGATGTAAGCTCAAGAGATTTTTGGACGATAGATTGATGATGCGTTGAAGATATTATTAACGGTTGCACATGAAAACTCGATAATTCACCTGAATGTATTTCCTCGGCTGATCTTGCCTTCGACACGGTTTCGTCTCCGATAGATTCTCCTTGATTATTACTTCTTGCAGACACATCGACTATCTCTAAAGAATTCTTACATGAATATATTTCCCCGACAACGTCCGTTTGTGACGCTCCAGCTATTCCTATATTTGATGTTACTGCATCGTTCATGATCCGAGATTCTTCAGGAGTGTCTTTGTCCATTACATCCACCGAATCGGAAAACGTCAGATCCGTTGCGATGTTAGTTTGCGAAATGTTAGACTCGTCTATGTCTGTACCTACCGATCTGACATCCTGATGTTGTTGCTTAATGTCTGGAACGCTCGACCGAGACTTCACCATCCGAGATTCCGGAACCTTAGATCTTGCGATTTCCTTATCGATAATTTTGTTGCTTTTCAATTTTTCGGAACTTTTCTCCAAATGTTTACCTTCTTGATCTTTTTCCGAAAGTGACTGCGATCCAGTTTTGTTTTCAAGCACAGCTGCGGAAACGGATTTCTGCTCAGCATCAATTTTTGGAGGAACATCTGTTACCATTGATTTCTGAAGAGCGTTAATTTTCGTCCTGTCAGTGATTTCGGCCTCAGACACGTCAACTTTATGGTCATCAATTTTCATGCTATGTAAAGTATTTAACTGGTTCATAAGTTGCACATCGGAAGTTTCGTTGACATCACCTTTCCCGGGCGACAGCATTTGCATTGCTGTTATGAACGGCGTCAAAAACTGTTCCGGCAGTGATTTCACGGCAGACAGCAGAGCTTCCACCGTTACGTTGTGCGGCTCGTCATCGTTCTGCGTGGGGATTTCCTTTATGACACGCTGATCAGATTGCTCCCGTGCGGAAAGATCCCTTTCGGATGCGCTCGCGTGTACTTTCTCCGTCACGTTCGCCGTATCCGCGATTGAGGATTCGTCCCGCGATGCATGCTGCGGCAATATATCGGCTCCTTGGGGGACACTCGAATTTGGGGAAGGGGTACGAAGTGCTCCGCTCAATTCTACAGACTTCCCAACTTCGACGAGTGATTCGCTGTTCCCCATCGCGGTGCTCTGTCTTGCTATATCAGAAGGTATTTCAGGACCACTCAAAGTTTCCTGACGTGTAGAAGAGGACTGACCCGGTTCCGTATTATTCGTTGTGTCAAGCGAAGAAGTTCTATGTGATGAGGATACTTCAACTCCGGCGTTATTTGGTAATAATCTTTCCTGTTCCTCCGGTAAATTCGTAACTTCCGTCGCTACTGCAGTTTCATCGATCGATGTAGGCGAGGTGTCAGCATGCGTTTCTCTCGTCTCTTCGTGCAGCTGCACAATTTGTTTCACTTCATAGTTCTTCTGACCATCGAATTTTAGCAGATTGGATTTAGTAATTTGCACAACACTTTTGTCGGCATCAATCGTCGATGATTCTCCAGTTGAATCATCAGCATGGTCAATTTTCGAGGGGTATTTAAGCGTATGTGAGGAGTTCATTGCACTTGTCTTCGCGAGATCATCGACTGTGGATGCGGGAATTTCTATAGGCAACGCGGCATCTACTTGGTCCAAGCCTTCTGTTGGTTTCGTAGTGTTCAACGAGTACTTTGAGTCATCCCGCGAATCTACGGTCGTCTGTTCTTGCCGCGTGATCGTAAGATTGCTTGGCTCCGCTACGTCGAGCGCTTGTACGGCCCTTGGGACCAGATTTGCATCGATTAGAACAGTGGGCTCATCAGAGTGGTCGTACAGATTATCAGACTTATTATTACCCAATTTGTTCGGGGGATCTTTCTCGTGTCGCCAGTTATCGGTCAGTTCTCTGAGGGCTGCCAGTTGCTTTTGAAAGTCGGCTTGCAACGCCACGAAATGATCAACAATTGGTGACATTACCTGCTTCTGCGCTTCCGTATCGGATACATTCGAAACTTGTTCCGTGGAACCAATCCCTGTCCCACCACCGACCGCACCCGTTGCGTCTGCGGCAAAAAGAAAAATCGGCGCATATCGATGATCTTTATTTATTCCTCGAATATTAAGTTCTTGTGACTCTTTTATAAATATGCCGGTACAAATAAAATAAATACAAATTTAAAATAGAGTGTTATTAACAAAGTTTAACGCAAACGATGATGCGCTAGATAGTTACATTTGATAAAATAATATTAAGAAGGATTAATCTTATTAGCTCTCAAATGTGAGTCAAGAGACGAGTCGTTAAACTCTTATTAATCCTATTTTAATTTTGTTATTTCAATTTCAAGAGTCTTGATTCTTGTTAATTTAAAATATTAATTTAAAATCTTTCACTTTTAATTTTCTTAAGATTATATATATAATATTTTTCTATTGCATATAGAAAATATAAGTCATTCTAATAGTAAATTGTAGTAGTACATCATAATATTGATTAGTAAAATTTCATATTTCAGATTGCATATAAAATGAAAAGAATAGACATCTATATATTTTTAAAATCTATAAATATTAAATAGTAACAGAATATATAAAAATGATGCTTACTATAAAATAATATTAATATATTTTTTTCTAATATTAAATATTTAAATATTGAAACATTGGAAAAAACTATGAAATTATCATAATTGGCGTATATCAAACATTCACTGACCTTCGTGCGGTGCAGCCTCCTCGTTTTCCACCCCGACCGGAGGACCCCAAATCCTCATTAAAAAGGGCTTGAGCTGATTCTTTTGCAGCTCAAGCAGAGTGGCATCTTCGATACCAGCGTTATTATCGAGAGCTCTGATAACGTCTGTGAGCGTAAAATTTCCCTTTGCCATGATCTGTTCGCACTGCCAATCGAAAGGACAACAAATTAATAATGATCAAAGTAATCTCATTAAAGATTTTAAATATTTAAATATTTTTCCTCGCACGCACTTTCTGCTGCCTGCGTTGAATAGCTATCGCAACTGCATTCCACATGTCGCCCTTGACTGATCGTAGGGCCTCTTTCGCCTCGGCCGGTGAGAGCACACCGATGCTGTTCTGCTTCAATTCTTTGCCCTGCGCAATCACCAAAACCTGCACAGTCTCCACCAGATGCGGCCACTGCGTCTGAAGCCACTCGAGAGGATTCGATGCGCCTTGCGCCAAAGCGACTTGAACATCGTCGGTCGTGAATCCTTGCTTCTCGGCTTCCCGTAGGAGCTCCACTATCTCCAATCCTTGACGAGTCAATGTGGAGACTGCTTGACTTGTACTGGAACCTGCCTCCGTGTATCTTGATTGGCTGGGTTCCTGAAATCAGTAAAAACACATTGCCATCAATGATCGTCTCATTAAAAATTGGCAAAAGCATGAGATTGCAGTGAACGATGTTACTTGATATGGAACTAGTCACAATTGTAGTAGAGTTCCACCGTCATAGATTATCTTTAATATGCTGTTAAAGTGCGTGTTTAAATTAATATACCAGAAGTAGCAGCAGCTGTAAATGTATTACGCAAATAAGCATAATAAATATACATAAGCGATCTATTAAGCGGTTGGAGGATGCTAAAAAAATTAAAATATCATCCTGCCTATGCTCACACCGAGGCTAATTATTGCAACGGTTAGATCGAGGCTGACGAGATGTACAAAGAAAAATTCGTCAGGCTTGAGTTCGTAAGCGAGTTACCCTGGAACGATAATAAAGGTGGGACGAGTCGATGGAGTTTCTTCTGGTCCGCTCTCTGCTTCGATGATCGGTTATCAATTGCTGAAGATACTGTTCCTGCAACGCTCGCGGATACAAATCGGGACTATTTACGAATCCGGCTTGTTCCTGAAACAAATGCTTCGTCTTGTTCCTTTATTAAAACGCACAAAGACCGTGATCGATCACGTATGAAGTGAAAGATGCAAAACATCTTACTAAAAAATATTTTATCGATGATTTTTTGATCGTAGAGTTTCCGAGTTGCTTTTATTTAATATTTAATTATGTTTTAATTTATTCGCAAATTTTCGCTCACCTCACCATCGCTATCATCGTAATATGAGTAACTCTTTGACGTTGCTATCGACGCGGATCTTCTGAGAGTCCCTTTTGCAGGGAGATAGTCGTAAGTCTAAAATATTTTAATGCAAAATTTATTTTCATCTAATCTTCTGTTTAAGTAATATTTTCATCCATATTTATTCGTAAAATATTTCACAAACATAAATAATATCTCACTCAAACAATTCTTACTTGGGTCGAGATGCTCTGCGGTGGAGGAGACGTTCCCGTAGATACCGAATGGCTCTTCAAAAGTTTCCCTCGAATCTTTTCCTCATCTGACATCGTGTTCGTATTGTCTGCCTTGGAAGTATTCGCAACCGAAGAAGATGTTAACACCGAGGATGATGCTTCTGAGGACAAATTCCCATCGACTGGCGATGTCGTGTTTACCGATTTCAACGACGCCTCTTTTGCTTGCGAAACTATAGCTGTGATCGTAGTTTCAGAATTCTCGAGAGAATCATTGTCTGGAGCAATAGCTTCTGAAAATCATAAATTTACCCCATAATTCAGTGTAATTGTGAATTATTTTACACTATAGTTAAATTATATGTTTATGGGGATATAAATTCGATCGATACTGTAATATCGCGTTTCCAATAGGATATTTTTGTGTATCATATCATTTTCAAGGTCAATCCAAAATATACATTTATGACATTTTTATCATTTCTACAAACAAAAAGAAAAAATAAAATCGAGAAATAAATAAATACTGCTGGAAAATTTTGATATATAGATAAGATACAAATATTGATATATATATACACACACATATGACTTTTTTCTATTAATTAGTATTAATTAAAAAATCTGTTAATTTGCCAATCTATTAGATTTGTACCGCCATAAATAAACATATGTATCTAAAATGTATGGCATGCTATTTGTAATTATCACAATTAATATTAAGTATTAATATATATACTAGTAATATGATAATGTATTAATATTTGATGTCAATAAACTCATATCCAAAATCGATTTTCGCAAATCGACGGACAATTTTAAAAGAAATAAATTTTAACAAAACTTTACTGCAGTATAATTTCTTTCAGTTTATAATGAATAAATCTTTTGCCATTGACGCGTTTTTAGCGTCGTCGAGCCAAATGCTTTGGCAGTGACTTCCATCGATGGTCTATAATCCCGGAATAAAGGAAACATATGCCAAATGCACGCTCGTGCTTGAAACCGTCGCATCGCTTGAATGAATAATATAACACCTTAGACATGAACAAAAGATGGTCGAATTTCAAATACGACTATGCATTTGGTGCCGTTGGTAGCGTTGTACGAAAAACAGTTTCCATGTCTCTTTATTATTCATCCAAGGGAATACATCGAAGGTGAAGAACAACCAGTTGTACGGCTAATGACTGCCGTTTTACGTAAAAATAAAAAAAAGAGAGAGAAAGAGAGAAAAAGAGAGAAAAAAAAGAAAGAGAGACGTGTACAAATGTAATCCGGGTCATCCGCATTTCTGGACAGGAATACGCGGGTGGGCATCACATAGAATGGAAGCGTCACGCGTGACGTCACTTGGACAACTTGGTACCGAAGGAAAAGCTGATTTTACGCTTCGGTCTACCTTTATTCTTAACGGATCCGTTGTCGCCGCTCTCTTCGCTGTTGGAGATCTTCTTGGTCCGCTTCTCGGGATCGTGATTGGGATCGCCGATGTTATTTGATATCTCATTTTTCGGTGCTCGCAGCTCAATCGGCTCGGCCACGGGGTCATCGTTCAAGATGCTCGGTGGCAAAGCGCTACTCTTCGTTTTGCAGCAAACCACGCAGACGCGATCGTTGATCTTGTTGATGAAAGTGCAATGCTCGCAAGCCCATTCCTCTTTCGGAATTTCCATCATGACTGTCTCATCGGGTACGATTTTCTTGGATGATGCATTTGTACTTCCGACCGTATCTCTCTTTTCTGTCTTTGGCTCCTTCTGAGATTGAGACGTTCGCGTTTGCTGCTGTTTCGTCTCAGTACTGTCCTGTCTTTTCTGTTGAGCTTCGGCAGTTCGTATCGAATTCTTCGACTGACGGTCCGTAACTTGAAGATTACCTATTGTTTCAGGTAAGGCTGAATCTTCCTTGTCCTTCTCCTTTCTTATCGGTATTTCTTTAGAGGGCGTTTTTCTGATACTTTGATTATCGGATTCGAAAGAAGATTTTCCGGAACTTCGTTTGTTGGAAGTTTGGTCTAAATCATCAAAATCCTTTTGCCGGAACAACTCTCTTTTCGTGACGAATTCGCGCTCTCGCGAGATATCATGTCTTTGTTGTTCTTTTCTTGTTAAATGTGATTCAACCTCGTCCTTATTCGCGTGATCCGAGTGTCCTCCTTGAGAAGACTGTCTTTCCAGAAGACGCGTTTTTTCTCTAGGTATTCTTTTCGGGGAGGTTACTTCTCGAGAAGGCATCTTCTTAATCTGACTATCGCTGTCAAAGGACGATCTACGAGAATCGCGATGAGAAGATCGTTCCAGATCATCCAACATTATGTCCCTTCGAAGGGATGACGCCCTTTTCAAAGCGTTCTCCACTCTCTCGAAATGATCATCAGATGAACTCGTAACTCGTGCTCGATTCGGCGTATTAACTTTTCGATCAGAGGATTCGTCGTCGGTACTTCGCCTTCGGCGATCGCGATAAGTTCCATTCTGAACGCGGTCCAGTCGAGGATCCATCTTGGAAACCGAACGATCATCGTGATCGTAACGTCGTCCAGAAGAAATAGTGTTGCTCTTTTGAAATTCATCATAGCTTCTCGAGGATGTCGAGTATCGTTTAGTGGACGGACTTTCAGACCATTGGTCTTCGGCATTCATCACTTTCTCCTCGGTCATTAATCTTCTAAAAAATTAATCATTAATATGTAAATATGATCGCGAATGAAATATACATATTTAAATACTGACAAAATTAAATTTAATTTCACAAAAATTAAAATTTTATAAAATTATTCATTATTCCCAAAAAAGATAAATTGATACTCGTACATTCTTATATATATTTAAAACCATCTCAAGTATAGTTTTAAGATGTCATAAATTAATTACAGAATCGTCTATTAGCATCTTAACATAATTTATTAATTAAGACGGTTTTGTAATAAAAATCGGTGTAAGTATTAACTGTTAAGTTTTGAAATAAAAAATGATAAAATATCAAAACGGTTACAATGATCGAATATAGTTAATTAGAAATTAATATGTTTATATAGTGTATGTATATATATATATATATATATATATATATATATATATATATTTATTCACAAAATTTTGTGAAAATGTTTCTTAAATTTCGATTATATTCACAAGGCTAATTTTTATAATATTGATTTAAACATCCAAAATTTTAAATCGAGAAAAATTATTTTCATCTATTATAGAATTTTCCCACTTACTCTCGTCGACCTCTGGACACGAGACTTCTAGTATCTTCGTCGTGATAGCTTCGTTGTCGTATGCTTCTGGGAACGCTGCCGCGTCTACTTCTGGATCCACGGGAAAGTCTATCGTCTATATCGGACTCGTCGGAGTTCTCAGAACTCGCATCCGATGGTGACCCGGGCGATCTTCTCGATCGCGATCTTGAAGCATAAGACTTCCTGGATTTCAAACTAGGAGATGGAGACGCTGGTCTCGATCTTCTAGACTTCACGCTTCTGACTGGACTGTGCCCTCTAGAAAGAGATCCCGGATAATGCGAAGGTAGCATTTGTGTTGACGGATAGCCCATGGGATATCCCCACATGGTTGGATGATGCAGGCTCAGATTGGAACCTCCCATCGATACATCCCAAGAGTTAACCGGTGGGTACCACATCATCGGCATGCCGCCGGGTCCGAGATGTGCCATTGATTGGGCCTGAAATAATTTTTTATCTATCACGAATCTTTCTGCGGGCGTCAGATTTTTAATCATCTAATTTTAATCATCTTTTTTAACATTTGGAAGATAAAGGAAAACTAAAACTCTAATAACAGTTAGATTAATAATTAATGAAATAGCTTTGATATTTGTTTAAGAACATATTCAAAATACCTGATGCATTCCTGAGTTCCACATATGAGCAGCGGTCAAGTCGCAAACGCTGGCTGATTGTATCATAGTTCTAGGTGGTGGCGGAGGCGGAAGTGGTGGTGCCGGTTTTGGACTGCCTACGCTGAGTGGTCTTCCGCTTAAAGTGTCCTTCGTATCAGCGGATGGGTGTCGTCGCCTATTTGCATCTTGAGCCCTCATCACCTCTTGGTATTTTCTGTATCTCTCCTAAAATTCATAATTATTCCAGTTTTTTATTTCAGTTTTTAAAATAAAGAATAAAGTTGTCAAAAATTCAACAAATGAACTCATCACAATGATAAAATAGTAGCAAAAAAATATGTCGAACTTGTCAGAAATAAAGATGACTTCACGAATACATAATTTATTTTAATGAACAAAATTAAGTCAATTTAATTTAATAAATAATTAAATTTATAAATACTTAGTATTTGTCTTGTCCATTTAATAAAATGTAATAAAAGATTATAGTTTTAGATTATAGTAGAGAGCTTCTTTATTTACTTTAATATATTTCATAATCTTAGATTCCTCTCAAGAGTCAATTCAGTTAAAATAAAGCCATTTGATCTTTAATAAATAATTTTGTATGATATTATAATTGATCTTACCTGTAGAGTAGTCATTTTGTCTGTCCCTGATACTGAAGCATCGTTGGAAGACGTGTTTAAAGTATTCGTAGATTTTGACACTCTCGCGCTCGAATCCAGCGATGGTTTTGCATTGGAAAAATTGCGCTTCAAGCTCCCCACCTTGTCGAGCAAAGAAAGTTGCGCAGATCCTTTGATTAGCGCTGATTTAGTCTAATTGTGCGCGAAATTTTAACTTAATTACGTATTGTAGATGTAAGGAGAGAACAACACTCGGAATATGTTGTCGAGAATTGCAGATGCTCGTTTGTAAAACTGTATTAATATTGTTATTGAAAAAAAAGTTTAAATAATCATGACTGTGGCGAATATATTAAAGCTCTCCTTAGAAACATTCTTCTAAAAAAAAATAATATAGATTTGGAAATAAATCAATAAATGTGCAGAATATTTCAGGCTTATTTCAGGACATCAATGTGCGTCGAGAATATTAAAAACAAAAATCTTAAAAATAATAACATGTCATTAAAAAAATTATCTGTGTCACTCTGAGTGTGTGGCAGATTCAAACAGCTGGATGGATAGTTCTATGCTGAAAAGAAGGCGGAGTACACCGAGTGTAAAAATAAGTCATGGTGGTACCTATAACGGTACGGGATCGCTACGGATGCCGATAGAGAAAATTATAATCGTGCGAGAATGATCGTGTTCACCGTGTTCACCGTAGCCTGCCATATTCACCACTCCATAGAGATCGTTCGCGGTAAAAACGATTCGATTACACGATACGACAAATGCCCAGCATTACGAAGGCGCCGACGCGCTACGTTCGTCATTTCCGCGTCATTACATCAGCAACAGAACTGGAAGAGAGAACGGGTTCAGTGAATACGGCATCAGTGTCTTGCGGTAACATGGTGTATTAAAAAGCAACGACAATATGTACAATAAAATCTAAACGTTAAATAGAATCTGGATGTAGAACAATATCAACGATCATTTAAAGCTCGCAAGGGCAGTAACACTTAAGAACGCCTCGGTGTGATGTTTCAAGTAAAAGCTACATCGTTTTAATCAATAACGTCGAAAGAGAGTCAGTATTCAGCGATTCGATTCCGTGAGCACTCGGCACGACGGAGACGAGGTCGGATCTGACGATAAACTGCTCTCGGAGTTAGTCACTGATCCAATCTTGCACAAACGTCATCAAGAAATAGACACTTGATCGCGAAAATTCATTGGTCGTACGGTCGCAACCTGATCTCCATCGAGCTCGAGTAATCCCGAAGCGATTCTTGGATGCATAAATGCTGGGGAACATCGAAGACGATCGACGATTGACGTTGGTGCCTGGAAAAAGATTCACAAGCAATCGGGAGTTTCAGGCTAGGACGCAGCCTACCTGAGAAGTCTTGCGATTCCTCCGCGGTGGTGGCACTGGTGGAGGATTCAACAGGTTCTCCCCCTTCGGTGGGAGTGGTGGTTTGCTTCTGCTTGCGTTAGCGGTTAGGATCCTTCTACGGACGTGGCCCTTCCGCTTCGGATGCTTGTGGTTCATGTCGTCGCAGGCCTCGCAGAAGTTCTCGTTGCACGTGTCGCAACGCGCGAACACGTTCTCGGTGCCGCACAGGGCGCACTTACCAGCATTCGATTGGGGCATCGAAGGTTTCTGGGCTTGCGGTCGGGTCGGAAACTCAATGATCTCGTAGTCGGGGTCTCCACAGTCCCCGGAGAGCGACGGTGGCGGGATTTTCGGAGGCGTCGGGGGCCGACGATGTTGCTGCTCTGCTTGCTGCTGCTGTGCCTTTTTTTATCGAAGAAATGTGTTCACTTTCGAGATCAATATTATGTGTGTATCGATATATAAACAGATTAATGGTACTTTCTGAAACTTTTAAAATAGATACCAAAAACTTTAGAGAGTAAGATTAAATAAAATATATTATAAAATTAATTAATTATTTTGACAAATATATATATAATATAAGTATCTTTTTATTTTCTATAAGAGTTATAAAATTAAGAATTAAAATTAAAAGAAAAGAAACTTACCATGACCCAATGGGGCATAGATCTTGCCATTCGCAACTTGGTGGATGGATTCGATATGGCCATTGGTCGCCATTTTTCAGCTCCCGGATTCTATGCAATAACAATAGAATGTTTTTTATTATTTTCCTTTTTAAGAATCATGATTTGTTTCAGAAACACGTAAGAGACATTGATGCATCTCCGTCATGCTTATTATTCAAATGTTGCACTTATAAATCTCTGACATGAAATTCTATTTAGAATTGTAAAATTGTTTTATATATAAGATGTGTGTGTGTGTACTACATATAATAAA
Source organism: Acromyrmex echinatior (assembly GCF_000204515.1). The sequence goes on along the minus strand of NW_011626988.1, from coordinate 3,870,531 downwards.
ATTATTATAGTTACAGTTAGGTAAAGATATATCTAACAGTGGTAATCATATTCAGCGCGGAAACAACAACGCTTCGTTAAACCGAAGTATCAAAAGTCTAAGCAACTTCGAAGAGCTGGCAGTTTCCAACTCCCACAACTTGTGCCAAGTGTGAATTGATGTCATCGCACCTTGGGTTTGCGAGTCCGAAGCCTAAATAATTTCAGCGTCGTATAATCGAGATTGTACAAGTGGGCATCGTCGCGGGAAAGCGTGACGTCAGAACGATGCTCCACCGCCGGAAGCTGGACCGTCCGGATCTATTTTTGCGATCGAGAAAAAGCGTGTTCCGCGTCTAGAAATAAAGCCGAGCCGCGTGCTGCGCGACATTTTTTCATGGCGTGGGTGACATCGACGATAATATTTTTCTTCCTGTGTGAAATATCGAATGTAATTGAATTTAATTTCGAGATATTTTAGATCACAGCTTTAGATAGAGAACGTAATTGATGAAAGAGTGGATGACCTAAATAAATCGGAAATATCTGACGTATCCAGAAATTCCTGACATATCTTGTTTATCTATTATTACAGATCACTAGTTCTCTGTCCACTTGTCTTATTATCCTTTTATTGGATCGCGGTAGCTTGTCGATTAATTGAAGATATGTATGACGTTAACGAGACAGCGGAAATAAACGTAGCCGCGCAGTGAAAAGCTTTCGCTCGAGAGCCGCGACGAGACGAGAATTAGTTTCTTGAATTAGATTCGATCGTATCTTTAGAATGTTCACTCTTCTGTTCTTCTTGTAGCAAGGACTTTTTTCTATTTTTATTTCTATTTTACACGACAAGAAAATCCGCAATAAAACCATGAAAATATTAGGTTATTTAAAAAGTATCCGCGGTCTTTTGTTCAATTTTTGAATGAAAAAACCGCGGATACTTTTTAAATGACCCAATATATACGGAAATTATAATTTATAATTTTCTCATTAAGACTATGGCAACATCAGAATGTCGAAAGAGAGAAACAATTTAATTTATTTAATGAAATTAAATTATACGCATCATGTATTATTTATTCAATTTATTTATTGTTAAATCTCTTTTATCTAAGTATTTCATCTCAAAATGTGACAGGATAAAAGAAAGAACCCGAAATGTAAATCGAGCGCAAAACTATTTCTCGTTGAGATTGCATACGACTGTGCAAGCTGGAAATCATCCAACTTCTAGTTTATCCCGGAGAATTTCTGTTCGCGAACTTCTTTCACGCGCAGACACGTCGCGCATTTTATTCATGTTTGGAGTTTAGATAGCTTAGTTGCTAGACCACCAGATGCAATCTTAAGATCCGTTTATGCTTTCGTCACACTTCCAGCATTGTACAATTACAGAATAATTAGACAATGGTTAGCGAGAGACGCAATCCGGAAAGGGATCTCGAACCGGAAGTAACTGTCACAGTGGGAGTATAGAGTTACAAGTTACAGATAACACGCACGCGCTAATTCGTAAGTCTAACTTTCCGCGTAGCAGTAGTGTGAGAAATGGGTCCTGCTTTATCTTTCGTTACGTTATTCCAATAGTCGCTGGTACCCGCATAGGATAGGTGCCTACGCGAATACGATACTACGAGACTGGCAAATTGCGAAGCAATGATATGGATTTTAGACGCCGTGGAATAAATAATTATCTCAAGACGCGAATTTTCGTTTTTCTCTAATTAAATCGAGACATTTAGCAGTTGAAATTTGAAGAATCTCAAATTTAGAGTCTCTTCTTTGTTCTCATAAAAACATTAACAATTAAATCTGTTGAATATTTATTATATATTATCATAATTATCATAAAATCGCGCTTAACAAATTTCTAATTATATTTTTGTTTATGTGTCTTTAGGAATAAAATTATTTATGCTTTTTAAAAAGAAACAAGAATAATATTGATATATTGCTGCCTTTTACGACGCGATTGCGTCAAAGATGTTTTCTGTTAAATTCTCAAGAGATGTAAAGTAATTTGACTCATCTCTTAAATTAGAAAATGAGCACTATTGAGTTGATACTACTATCGACATTGTGCCTTAAGAACGAAGTTAAATGCACGCGCTGTGCGTAGTCCAAGTCGATGCACCATGCGAGCTCCGATTTAGACAATCAGTATCGACGACAGCCGATCTATCGTAACGTTACAGACCGTTTTGTGGATCACGTCGATAAAACACTGAGATTTTCGGTCAACAATGGCCAACAATTGGTCAACAATGCTATTTTATTAACGGTGTTTTGTTCAGAACATTCATTATCGAAAAAAATCATTCTTTGCGATGCGATTTTACATTTTTTAATCATCCAAAATGTGTGAAATTATGTTATGTCCTCCTGAAATTTATTATCCTCGCAAACAGTGTGTCATTTTTCCTTTTTTTAAATGAGAGAAGGACAAATGGCGTTTGTACTGAATATCATTACGGAAGTCCAAGAGGCGGAAGATGCACCGGAGGTTGCACTCAATGGAACGAATATCGACACTCACGTTCATGAGGGACACCTCGCCGGGGTTGACTTTTCCGGTTTTTCTCGGGAACTGGTCCACACGATACTGGGTCTTGTCTCTGGTGTCGGCTTGAACGGCGCTGCTCGTTCGTGGGCAGCCGTTGCATCGCCGCCGAAATCTATTTCTGTAACGCCGTGTCTGCTGGACCGTTGCCACCGTTCCTCCTTGGTCTCCCCGTTTGCGTAAATATATCGAGATGCTCGCTATGTACGTGCAGCTTAGATGTTACTGGTATCGCTTTAGGAACAACTACGTCCGTTTTGTTCCGGGCGAAAACAATAGCCATTCTTTTCTTCAGTTCTTCAGATAAGCGAATATTTGGATGAAGTATTTACAGCATTTCTTGGTTTCCAATATCTCAAACATTAAAATTCGAATTAAAGTTAGGGAAATTTTTTAAGAATCAATTTTTTAAATAATAACAATGATAATGTAAGGAAATGTCTATGTGAGCTAACACAAGGTATTCGTGTGTAATAATACATATATTAAAAATTTTAAATACATACGTTTCGACCCTAGTATTGAGTCCTCTTCAATGTAAAAATGTTGATAGCCATCCATAGAAATAAAAAAATAATGTGTTTAAATTTTTAATATACGTATTATTGCACACGAATATCTTGTGTTGGCTCATATAGGCATTTCCTTATATTATCATTGTTGTTTTGAGTTATCTATGGAGTTTTTTAAAGTTGTTATCTTAGAAATTAAAAAAAAAATTTTATTAGAAGAAAATAAAACTTATATATAACTATATCTATCTCGCTTCAAATAATGGCTATCCTCTTTTTGAATGGGCAGACGTTCGATATGAAATATTTGCGTATTCTCTAAAACTTTTAGAGTGAACTGTCTAAACTTTAAAGAGTGAAATCTCACTTTTAAAGATTGATTTGAACTACTCTTTTTCAAGATTGGTTTTAATTTCCACTCTTTAAAATGAGAGATTCACTTTAAAAATCATATAGAGAGCAGTTTCTCTTCATTCTTAACTTTTTATAGTATAAGTCCGTTTATATCTGCACTTCATTTATAAGAACAAGTTCATATTCAGTATTAATAGAACAAAGAATTAGTGAGCCTCTATTATCCGATACGATTATCAGAACTGTCTTGTCTGACATGTTCGATTATAAATGGAGTTCTATTTTATTATATTTTTTATTATTAAAATCCGAAAGGAAGAGAGAGAGAATTAAAAATTCGGAGAAGTTTTAAGATTAATTTTTATAAATAACATTTTTATCTTTGAAAAATTATTTAAAAAACTTTGCAGGAAAAGAAAAAAGAAATTCAAGCCAAATCTGTCTCGCTTCGAGCAAAAGTAATGGTCGCTCTTTTTTTACTTCTCTAAACAAGCAATATAAAGTGTTTGTAGCTCTATTCTTGATTTCCAATCCTACACATTTCAGACAGAAATTAACATTAAAAATAAACTTCCTTAAGAATGAGATTAAAGTTATTTTAAAAATTAAAAAGAAGTAGAAAGGAAGAAACTTGCTGATGTGTAACATCAAGAAATCTGCAATTATGTTAATCGCGTGGAATATATTAACGGAATGCCAACGTGACATTAGTCGAAGTTGACCGGTCGCAGTTGACTTATGTTCAATCCGTAAATTTACATGGTAAATTTACGGATTTGTTGGCACACCCTGCTATCGCCATGGACATTTACATTTGACGTGACATTGTCATTACGCAAAAGTAAGTACCTATTATTTGCATATTATATTCCAATAAGACGATAAGATACAATTCCACTGACTCTATTAAGTTACATGATTTTTAATTGACACTCTACTTTGTATCGCTACTGCTTATTATCCTTTAGCTTATTATCCACTAGCCTTACGAGGCATGTGCACGGAAATGAGCTCAATGCATTGAAACGTTAGAACTAAATAGAGTATAACTGAACGCATAAACTTCGGTAACGGTCAGGCAATATGTAATCTGTTGTTGCATTATTGCATCATTGCTTCTCTTTCTCTCTCTCCTTTTCTATTCTCTTCTCTTCTCTTCTCTTTCAGTAATCGCTTCCCACGTACGCGACATTCACGCGTTCATGTGGGCGCGCACACGCACTTTTTCTGCCTAGAAATGGTGACTCCGAGAAAGCGAGTGATACAAGAAACACTTTTAATGCATGACATTAGATGCAAAACAGTGACCTTTACAGAAATTCACGATCCATAAATTCAGTTGCGTTAATAAACGCACTCTATCCACAATTCTATTAGCAGCTTCATTATCTATATACGTAACCGGTCCTTGTAGCTATATATTTGTTGCAACATCTGTTGAATCGTTGTGCTAAGTCACTACATTAAGTCATTATACGTGCAGTTGTGGCATAATTATGAGATAACGTACAACAAATAAATTATACAGTTATTCTTAGTATATTATAACATCATTTGCATGAAACTATAAAACGATATATACTTTTTATACGTTTTAACATATTCTTATCTATAATTAGAACATCCTTTATCGTCGCGGCCGCTTTCAATGCTGATACGATCAGAAATCGTAATAAACTTTATGGACTACTAATTCTTCCGGAACTCCTTCAGAGAGGAACGATGCAATTAATTAAATAAAATTCTTCGGGCAAATAATGGTCTTACAGCTACAAGATCTTAACGCATAAAAATTTTTATTTCTATTTTTTAAAGAGAAAAAAAGGGAAAGAATGTATCCTGAGCACATATGGTCTTAGTATATCATCGTAAACGATGGTCCCAGGTCCTCGCCAGGTGAGTGCACACGGGAGAGTGACCGTTACGCAGGTAAGAAGCAGGTAGGACGCAGGTTGGTTCTCCAACTGTAGCGCCACCTGAGCCGATCCATCGTTGGTGCCTCAAAATGGCCGTTCCTCTCACCTCAGACCTTCCTGGAACGCCGACGGAGGCAGGTGGCGGATATTCAGATCCGATCTGACTCGCGAGGCTGCCTGGCTTAGTGCCAAGACCTCATTCCAGGTGGCGGACGACCGAAACCGTGTCACCCAAGACGTTCGTACGCGCCGCGCTGGAAGGTCGAAAGTGGTTGTCGTGCGTGTAATCGCGCGAGAGTAGTACTCGTGGAGGAGTACACCTGAGAGTACACGGTGGTATCCACGAGGCGAGTTTGAAACGGAATCCCGGGATCCCGATCGTGAGGCGTTTCGTTGACAAGTAGCGATCGATATCGCAGCGATCGCTGGTGAACAGGTGGACTCGATCGGTGGTCCGCTTGACTCGCCGCTCCTCTTCGCCGTTCCCTCTTCGTGTTCCTCCTCGTCCGCGTCACGCGCGCGCGCGCGCGGGACTCGCGAAACGGAGCGAGGCGCTCGCTTGGTGATTTCGATGCACGGTACGGAAATAATCGGTAAATCGAAGGGGACCGTGAGTGATATCGCGCGCGTGATCGTTACGTAGTGCTCGAGGCTCGTCATTACCTGCGATCTTCCACCTGGCTGCAAAGTAGTCGCGCTCAAGGCGATACCAAGGACCAGACGAGAGAAGGAGACATGCCTGGCAGTCACGGAAGTCATCGAGACTGCTCGTGAATGACGCTGAAGCGAGGATTATGAGGACGTACGTATCGCTGCTCGAGGATAAGGATAAGTCAATGTATTCGCGTTTTTGAGAAGCAAGAGTCGCTCCACTTTTACCGGAACGAAATTACCGCTCCACGGTTCTGTGATTTTCGACAAATGACCATGTAGAAATTTATTGTGTATGAGTGTGAGGAGTATCATTATTCGTAATTGGCTAAATGATCTGTGTGATTAATAGTTGTCTGTCTTTTGATGATGGTGTATCAATTCTAGGACTTCTCATGATGGCACGGTCATTTAGATAATCTAATAATATTTAAACGATTTCATGGAAGATTTTAAGAAAGTCGAGCCTATCTGCAGATCTTCATGAATAATGGGGAAATTTCTCTAGAGACATTATTCACTAAATTTTAATAATTATTCAATATTCAGCATCGATAGCTGATATGGAACCTGTCGCGAGAGTATCGTGGAACCAAATTTAGGACACGTGCATGGATACGTCATGCACGAATGAACGTATTGATATTTATTCGCGCTGCGAGCTCAAAATACTGCAGATCAAAGCATCGCTGTCATATCAAATTTTGTGAATGTTTTCCGAATAACTATAATAATAATTTTCCAAATGGAAAACCGAAAGATTAAAATTCGTAGAATTGGATATATTTCTTACATTGAAAATCAAATGGAAAAGAATATGAAAGACTTCTTACAAACAACGGTCGAGTTTTACACAATTTAATTAATTATCCACGTTATTAGTTCAATTAAGTTAATAAATACTAATGGAATTAATATTTTTAATATCTCAACCATGAAAGATGATAATCAATGTACTTCTTTTATCTAATCCTACATTAGTTACGCCATATAAGCCTATTTCTACCAATGTAGAAATACACTTTAATCTCAGGTTAATTCATTCTTCAGCTTTTTCTAATTCTTAGAAATAGAAGAAGATAAAAAGTAAGTTAAACCGAGATTAAAGCTAACCTACATTGGTAGAAATTGGACATTAAAACTATACAACTGGCAACATCATTTTCATGAGTTTCTTTGCGGCAAATTTCTTCATACTACATATTTATAGATACGATAAGAATCTTACATAATACACTGTTAGATATCGAAAGAACAATGGTAACTACCTAATTCCTTAAATTAAATAATATTTCGTTATTTTTAATTTTCATGTTAAAACATAAATCAATCCATTTCTGTGATTAGTTTCAAAGTAAACATCATTCATATTAACATATGCAATTAGTAAATAATAAAAGAAATTTAAATCTCAAATTTAATACATTTTCTTAAGTGTAAAACTGTTTAACTCCATTTAGTCAAATTAACGATATATTAGATAAGAGCAGAGGCGATTTATACAAATGATAAAAAATAATTCAAATTGGACATAATGAATTTAACAGCAATATCTAGAAACTTGCGTTATATTATAAAATTTGAGTATTGCTTAAAAAAATTGATATGAATCTGTCAATTATAACATTAAATGCTACGATATTTCTTTCCTCATTTACGCGACGCGTTCCGTTATCGCGTCGTTTTCACGAAACAACGTTCCGCGTATACATATTATATATCCGAAACGAGAGTCGCGGCCGCATTCCCTGCGATTTACCTCATAATAAAGTTTCTCGTGTCTCACAGCGTGCGTGCGGCTCGCATAAATGCCTAGAAGAAGGTGGACCAAAATGGGGACACGAGCATTATCGCACAATAAACGAAGCGAGGAATGTCATAAATAAAATAATAAAAATAATTTTTTTACGTTACGCTATATAAAGTTCCGACAGGCGTCTCGCTTTCTTCCTTATACTTTTCTAAAATCGCCGCTTTCGATCCCATCTCGTTGTCGACTCCGAATTCCGGATCTCGGCTCATCGTACCGAAGCGGATTTTATCGGTAACGAAGAAGCCTCAAGAATCACGATTGCGTGGGTACGTGTAGGTGCGATTACGCCATCGGGCTTTTTGTAACGAGCGCCGCGATAAATGACGCATCGCTCTTTTGGATCGCCGGAAGATCGCATAATTTATAAAGGAGCAACGCACCATTACGCGACCATCCCATCAACGGCGGTCCGTTCCTCGCTTCGGAGTTATGCAATTCGCCATAATCGTACCGCCTCGGTCGCATTCCATTCGGAGAGTCACTGTTCTCGATGTACCCAAAGCGCCGACTGCCGTTGATCGCTGCAGAAGCCAAACGGAAAGTAAATGGAACATAGAATTTCAAATTCACGAAGTAGTTGAAGAACGACCTTGTTCAGGAATATTTGTCAATTTTTCCAAGATTAAACACGTTCTCTTTAACATCGTTCACTTAAACGTTAGTTCGAGAGACTCCCACACATCATCTAAATCGAGACTTCAAAGAGTCACCCTCCATACTTGCGATCACTCGTGCAAAAGTCGTTCGTGACGGCGAAATTTATGGGAATTTTATGATTTCCGCCGAAGTACGCCGAACACGGAATAAAATGTGCGACTTAATGAGACGAGTTAAGGATTTTCGTTACAGAAGCGAGCACGCTCGCTCGGGCAGAGATACGGGCATTAATCGGACAGTATTCCATTACAAAAATGATCGTTCCGATTGAAACGTAGCTCTTGCGCGGTGACGTGTCAAAAATTGCACGAGACGGGCGGGGGGATTATGACAGGGTCGATTTATCATATTCTATTAGCGAATAACAGGACTTACACCTGTGCGCAACCATAGGTATCGCGGGTAACTCGATGCAAGACACTATCGGGCACAGTTACGTCATAATCAATATTACGCATTATTAGTTCCATCGCCGAGGCCAGTTACCCACTAGCTGGATTATGTACAACGCGATGGTAGCAAGCATAAACATTAGCTCGTCGACAAAGTTCGAGCGACATAGTTCGAACCGCATATACGATAACGACCGCATCGAGTATCTGGCAAAATGAGAATCCGATACTCGAAAAACAGAGAAGATGCGAAAGGAAATTGCGAAGTATGAATCCAGAGTCGATTTCCAAGTGTACGAAATTGCACAACGAGAAAAATGTCTGGTTGGATTAACTGGAATTCTGATTGAAAATGAATGAATCAGAACTTTCTGGTTAAATTTACTAAATTCTAATTGTGATAAACCGAAATTCTGATTAATCAGAATATTCCAAAAAAATTGTACACATTGTACAATCGTTCAAAAATTTTCGTTTAGAGTTCAAATGAATCATTACTAATTAATGTCACTAATAATATTGTGCAGTAAAAATAAATTTTTTTGTTCATACATGGAAAACTCAAATTTTTCGTGAAAGTAGAGATGAAATCTAGTATCAGCGTGCGTTTAATTTGGCGATATCAAATCGTTTGCATTTTTTATGTGCATTTGAACAGGTTATTTCCGGCCATAGTGCAAAATAAAATTTTACCATTGTCTAAAAATCATGTATTTTCATACAAAATTAGTCGCTGAATGAGAAAATGATAAAATTAAAACGGAAATAAAGGAAAATGTGTATTTTTAATTAAAAATTACTCAAAATTTTCGATTCTTCTATAAAAGCAGTCATAATTTCTCTTAAAGTTAGCTATGTATAACGCCGCAATCTGATTCAGACTTACAACTTATGAATTATTTCATCCTTGTTCTTTATCAAATGTTAAACAAATGCTAACAAGTGTTATGAGCATTTTCAGAACAGTCTAAAACAAAAGTAAAACATGTTAATGAAGCAAAGTAAAAATTAAAAAAGAAAAGAAAAATGCAATGTCCATATCGTAATAACTTTTGCTATTTGTGTAGTTTATATACGCCGCCAAAATATTCGCGCAATATATCGAAAAGCTTGGTGGAAGATTTTGAAAGTTATTTTGTTATGTCTTATGTGCCGAATTTATGATACGTGCCGGAAGTTGCGTGTAATTACTATTATCGTGCTATGCTCGCACGGAAACACGCAAAAATAAGATTAAATTAATAAATTTTCTAACTTTAAAATTTAGCTTAACTTTAACAACTTGAAATTTAATTTCCTTTTGTTAGAAAAACGAGTAACAAATGTTGCTTTTAAATGAAGTCAAAATACATTTTCTCATTAGTATTCACAAAGAAAATCAGAAAGGCCGAAAAAAGGATAATTTCAGCGATTTTTGACTAAAAATGCATTTTTTTTAAATAAAATGATTTTGCAAAATCATTTTATTTTACTCCAATCGCTTTAATTGTTTTCTCATTCAACGATCAATTTTACATGGAAATACATAATTTTATGGAAATATATCATTTTCAGACAATCGTAAAATTTTATCTTGCGTCGCAGACAAAGTGACCGACCTCCTCTAAACTTCGATCGTGCACAAAAACCGCAAACGATTTGATACTGCCAAATTAAACGCACGCTCGTACTAGATTTCATCTCTACTTTCACAAATTTGAAAATATGAGTTTTTCATATGTTTTTCATATGTAAAAATGCTGTCGCACGGCGTAATAGTTTCCTTGAACATTCGCCCATGCAGCACAGAAGCTTGCAACAACATTACTGTATTTTTTAAATATTATTACAATATTGCTGGAACGTTGCAATGTTGCTACAATATTGCTGGAATGTGTAATATGAGTTAAATATAAAAATAAGTCCAGCGTGATCATGAACAAATTTTTTACGACGGTATCCTCGGTGCACAGGATTTTGCCGAGAGTCAACGAACTATCCGAGAACAGGTCATACACACCATGGCCTCATTTACAAAGAATTAGCTCATACTCTCGCGATGCGAGGGCCGTGATACGCACGGCGACGTACGTACAAAATGCTTTCTCCCGATATGGCGGCGTGCACCTCGTACTCACTCTTCGAAAAGAGGAACCTTCCAATATGTTCCATTGGTACGTCATCACCGGGATCGCGATTGCTTTTATCGCATGCATTTGATTTAATCGTGGCAAAGACTTCGTTAGAAAGTAAAAAACGGGGCCGATGACCTCGCCAATTGGTTGTGGAAAACCCTTATTTCATGAGAGAAAAGGGGAACCAGAGATTAGGCACGTGTCGCGTTTCATGAATGCGTTACTAATAACATGTCGCAAGTACTATTGTCCCTACCGAAGAATTTGCTGTGAGCGTTTCTGCGAAGTCCATTGCAATTTCTAATAGCCGATTAAATTGTTATTTTTCATATTTAAGATAGAGATTTGATTTTTTGTTGTAATATTTCTTTTACAGCAGAGTGCACAATATATTTATTTATTTTAATTTTATTTTACGATACATAAATTTATTCATTTTCTATTATATAAAAAATATATTAAAAATATTATTATATAAAAAAGAAGAATGGTTGTGCAAAAATATATGAATTAAGTAACTTTACCTCATTAATTATCTAAATACTTATTCAATTATTCAAAATGTTATTCAGCAATGAGGGAAAGTTGAGAAATAATTTAGTGCCTGTAAAATCTGAATCCTAAATGATAGTTATTTGATTGCTGGTCGCTATGATGGCGGTATTATAAGAATTTAGAAAGCATTGCGGTCAGATAGATGCAAGAAGTAGTGCGTTCAGTCAATTTAGGTAGCTACACTGTGTTTTTCCATAACTCGGTTTCACAAAAGATTGTCAACTGAGAATTTGTTTCACAAGCAAATAAATTTAAAAAGAAATAAATTTCTGTATCAATAATAAATTATTTTTCTATAAAGCAGAGAATGTCGACTGGAGTATGATACTGTAATATTTACTTCTTATATTTAACTATCAGTATTTAAACTTATCGTTGTATTTATGGCTTTAGATTTTTGTGCAACTGTGTTAGCGCATTTAATAACATATAATTATCAATATTATAATATATGAGAAAAAAAAACTAAAATGATAAGATTAACAGATTCATAGATGTATATTAATGTTGAGACTTGTAGAAATTCTATTAAATGCTCGCAGCTGAACGATACGTGGGAAAATCTCGCCGACTACGTTACCGTAGTCATATTCACTGTCATTAAACATGATGCAATTGCTTCTTTAGTCGCCCACTTCATGAAGTATTGGCAATGTTTCGTTGCAAAATTTTACAGGAAAGTGTCGGCGATTCAGGCTCGCCCCGTATATCTTCATTCTCAGATCTTACTACGGATATTATCTTTCAAAACTCTCGATGTGCTTGGCAACGCATCCAATACGAAGGAGCACCGATAGAATTAGAAATTCCACGATAAAGCAGCCGCACGCGATAACGGTGTGCAATTTGGGCTCGTCGGGAAGAAAACTCGCTATTGTCGAATTGGAGCGTAAAGCAAGCTACATTCGCGTGTTACGAACGCTGAGAAGTCTGCTGGCGTAATTAACAGTTGCAAACTAATTATTGCGTATAATTCCTTCACGTGCGTTTGATTCCCACCTTCGGCATCTCGCGTATTCATATCCGGTGTATGAAAGAGATTATTAAACACATAGCAGCGATTTTACTTAAACATTTCTAAATTGAAAGTACAAAAGTATCAAATAACAAAATACAGATAATATGTAAGAAGCATAGAAATTAAATGCATCTTCGTAAACCTGATATTCATCCGTTTCCATTCAATTTTCACTCAAATTAATTAAGTAAAAATTCTCTCGTTTTAACATATTTATCTGTTTATTTCAAACAGTTATACCTGTTCGGTATAATTAAATAAAAATAATTACATCCGTATATATTTTCTTCTTTAAACATATCATAATTCTTATTAGCAATTTCTATCAATATTAATTTTAATCTCAGATTAATTTTAATCTCAGTTCAACTTATTTTTCATCTTTTTGTAATTTTTAAAACTAGAAAAAGATAAAGAATTGAAATAAGATTAAAATTAAACTGCAGTAGAAACATGCATTAACGTAACAGATTCACTTAACGCATGATTAATTAATTCAATTTCACATTCGCACAATAAATTCCGTGATTAGAAATCGAGACTAGATCAATTGCGACATTTTCTTTGAAAGAAAAATCAAAGAGAAATTAGAAATGTACGCGAGTCATGTGCCGATCTCTAAATAGCTTGTAATGCCCAGTTATTCGTCTCGCCGGCGTCACCTTGTATTTATCCTGGCGGTAAGAGGTAATTTCTCTATTCCCTGATCGAGGCCTTTAATTTCCAAGGTCGCACGGATCGAGAGCGAAACACTGCACCGTACAAGACTGCAGCGAGCGGTGATCAGGACGAAGATCCGGAGGATTCCGGTGAAGGAAGAGGATACTTGTTCGCCAAAGCGGTCCTTCGAGGCGGGTATCATGTATCGACCGAACTTTTACGAGAGCACGTGTCTGAGATGCGCTCAGACCGTTTACCAGGTCGACAGGGTGGGTCCCTTGAAGGACTTTACTTTTTTCCACGCTGGCTGCTTCAAGTGCGCAATCTGCGGTACCAAGCTCACCCTGAAGACTTACTACAACAATCAGCATACGATCAATGACAAAGAGGTGTACTGCAGCAGTCACGTGCCCAAACCCGGACCCGGGACTCTAGATGGATCTAGCGTGGGTATCAGGAGTGCCCTTAATGTACCTAGAAGCGGCTATGTTAATGAGCAGATCAGGGCAGGAGGCGCGTCGCCACGCGGCGTCTATCCATCTTGGTGAGTGACTGTATTTCTTTTTCTATTAAATAATAACTTCGTTTTCTATGATTAATCTTTAACAATCTGTATTTTCAATTTGTATGCACGGGATGTATGCTCTGGTTATCTGTCTTTAACGTAAATCCAACACACACTATTATACACACAGTATATATAATATCAAATATTTAAAATGATATTTATGAAACTCGTAATATATCGCGTTTTTTTCAATTTCTGTTGCACGCGTAACATTGCGTGTAAAGCGTTATCTCAAGCTCATTTCTGTCCAATCTAACCTCGAATAATTAAAAATTTATCGTAATACAGACAGAAATTTAGTGCATTTGCATTTATATATCGCGTCTGTCTTATCTTTTACATGTTGCGTTAAATTATGACTATGGAATATAATATCTCTTTTTATAATATATACATGATTCAACCCACGAAAAAAAGTCAATAAATAAACGGCGAAAGAGACGCTTAGAATATTTAACTTGCATTAACGAAATTAAATTTTTTAATAAGCTCGAAACGAAGCCCATGCATGTTTTTCTTCAGTACCGTTATCGTCTAAAATGTAATAACTGTATATACAAGAGCTATTCTCTTCGGAGAATATCAGAAGTAATTTTGGCGCTATCCTATGATAACAAATCGTAGTGTAATGGCTCTTTAAATGCCCCTTTGTGAACGTATCTGTTTTCTTTCGGCAAATAATGTTCTCGCGAGTCATTCAAGTTTGTAGAACGCTGCATAGATTTAAATACGTAACGCTCTCAGCCGAGCTCATTTGAATCGTAAATAGGCGCGAAGCTAGGCTCTTCACCTCAATTTCCTATATTAAAGAACAATGCGATACTTTGTAACACGTGCCATCGCTTCTTGCGCGCGTCACTGTGTATTCTAATTTCGTCGATTAGCAAAAGTAATCTCGCGAGGAAGTGTCGGCCACCGCTCTCAGTTTTATGTTTCATGCTTCTTGTATCTTTTCTCGCTAAGCTTTCCTTTGTGCAAAAAACCCAAACGTAACAACACAAAACATTTAATTTAATAGCTTTGATACTAAGGACACGCCGAGGGCACGCTTCGTAGAATTTGTGTCTAATTTCTCCACTTTCCCTTTGCTCCCGATCGAGATCGAATGCTGCTGGAAATAATAGCTCGATGTCTCGAAATCGAGTTTCGCGAAAAATACGTACATGTATAACTGTCACGGTTCGTTTATTCATAGCCTTGGTAATTCTTCATTTTAAATCTGCAATTTAATTAGTGGAAAATTATACGAAATCGTTTGATATGGAATTATTAATAGGAAATATTTAGACATTGGTACAAGGAGAGAATTTTCTTTTAAAATTTATCAACAAAATATGGTAGTTGTAGTACAATATAATATTTTGAAGATTTTTACCATGCACTTCAGTGAAATTAATCAAACTTACTTTATACAATACTTTATTGTAGTTTTGTTAAATGAATGAGAGAGCTTTACATTAAAATTCTTCGAAATGCAATGTTGCACGACTATCATATTTTTAGGATAAACTCTAAGAAAAAATTCTCATATATAGCATGTTTAAATATTCCTTTGAAATTAGTAGGCAAATTTGATGTTACAGATGATTTTAATATTATTCATGCATTTACGATTTTGAAGAGGTCTTATCTTTTGTCTTTGTATTTACGTGAATTTTTCCAGCGAGAAAGACATAATTATTTGACACATAATTTCGCGAAAATTGTTAGTCATACGTAAAAATGCATTCTTTGAGTCTATGTCATCTCACGGTCTTCTTGTCTGTATCAGATGCCTCACTCCATCGTTATGCAATAAGACTATTTTAGCCTTAATCCGACGAAGTTTGAAATGAAGTTCTGAAGGTCTGGATAGTCGAATAGTCAAACAGTTTTGTGTACAAATGCTACTTGGTCTTTAACCTGAATGCTGATAAGCAAGTTTTAAGCTCCTTTGTATAGAGACCGTTTTAAGCGAAGCATATAAGATAAGTTAACTAAAAGTTTTAGTAGATTCTACAAAACTATACACTTTTAAGGACATTCTCTCTAACGAAATCAGCAGAAAAAAAATCAGTATCTAGATGAAAAGAGGGAAATTAATAATTTTCATAAACGTAACATGAAACTGAAGTATTTAGTTTAGTATCTTGTTACTATGAGAAACTCTCTCGAAGGACTAAGTTCTACATGTTTACAAAGCAAGCAGAGTCAATATGAAGCTAGTATGTCAATATAGGATCAAGAAATCCTTTACGTACTTGTAATAAGGGAAATATTTTCTAAATAGGAAAGAAATCCACGTTCTGACGAGAATAACTTTCAACAGGATTACATTTGCGCTATCAGAAAAATGAATCTGATCTCAGTGTGTCAGCTTTATATTAAGAAATCATGATCGTGAGATTCGATTAAGTAAACATCGCGATATTGCAAGAAACGCGCTGCCCATATCGCCTCACGTAACTACCATATCCGCACGTTATTATTGCAATCTAGTTCCTGCTAGAAACGCATGTTCAACGTGCATATATTCGCGTTAAAGGCTGTCATGGTCGCATATTGCCAGGACTACTTGGAGTTATTTCAATCACTCGTCCGTCTGCTCGTGTTGCCTGCTTTAACATCTTTCAATGCAACGTCGCGCACGCACGTATGCGTTTTGTGTGCCTTTTTATGGCTATCGCTTCGCAAAAGTCGCACGCTCGCGGCTACATGCATACAATGAGTTTCTTGCCGATGGAGCTTTCCTTCGGGTTCTTGTTATTTAACTTTCGAACTTTTGATTATATTTATATTATATTCTTTCATTATATTTACATATTTTCTATAGATTCCCCAATATGTATTTATCATATGTCAATATATATTATTTAATCACCCGAGAGATTGATAATTCTTGAACAATTTTCGCGAAATTGCTTATTGTCAAGTAATTATCTTACTTGCTAGCAAAATTCTTGTAAAGCGTGGTAAAAGATAAAACTATAAACTCCTCTAAAACTATAGAAGCATGAATAATTTTTTAAAATCATCTAAAATATCAAATTTGCCTTTAATTTTAAAGGAGTATTAAACATGCTGTACCATATCTAAATATTTTTTAATCGATAATTTTATATGAAACATAGAAAATTTTTATTTTAAAAACTAAACTAATAGATCCAATGTGATTTTCTATCGACAATTTTCTTTTGAATTCATTTTCTTAAGTTGAAAAATTATTATTATTTCACATTCTACTTTCCACATTCTTTAAAAAAGCTCCTTAGAAATCCTCTTTGGGGCTCGTTTAATAGGCGATTATTGACTCGATCGTTTCGGCGAATCCGATAGTTTTCTTGTACCCACCTCTCGCGAGCCTGCATAGCTTGATAATCACAGTGAGAGAGGACGAATGCAATAAAAGGTAGATCGAAGGAGAAAAAGAGAGGAAAGAGGAGCATGGGTTTCGTTTGCCCGAGCGAATGAAGCCAGCAGACCGAGTGAGAGAGGTGTAACACATTCATTTAAGCGATACACTAAATTCTCACAAGCACAGGCTATCGCGCCAGTGCCAGTGGTGAGATTTTTATTTATTGCAACTCGTTGTGTTTAACCACGATACTAATTCCAATGCGATTCGCGTCGCAGTAATTGCGTCTATTACGCGTATTATAACAGTTATCCGGAATTATAGGTCAAACCCCGCGCGAGGGGAAGGAGTTGAAGTGGCGATTGTTGCGGATATGTGGGTTAACGTAATCCATCGACCCGGATTCTTTGCCGGCATCATCGTGTAACGAGCGACGTTCGCGGTATCAAGGACACCGCGTTACCTTCAAGTGTTCGCTTTTATTCCGTTATCATCCGACACTAACGTCGCTCGCGGCGATTCTTAATCCTTATGCAGCACATACGTGTATTGCACACGAAATTCTTACTTCCACAATATCCAAGAAAAGAAAGTTGATCGTAGGAAGAATTTCTGAAGTTTGAAACTATGCAATATCGCGGATTAACTTGCACAACAACTAATACGGCTTGCATGAAAATTGCTGTCTTGGGAGTTTTTTTGCTACTAACTTGCTAGAATATACACATAAAGAATCTTTGCTTCAAAAACTAAACTAACAGATCCGAGAGATGTGACAGTTTATATTAAAAAATTCATAGAATTTTTCAACATTTCTTTTTTTGCAATCAAATCTATCTTTTTATTCAAGAATTTATCAGAAAATCAGAGATTCTTCGAGTTCAAATTTTCTAACTCACAGTGGAATTTGAAGGAAATCTTTTCCAAACAGTTTGATTTTCTGCGCGAAAAGAACAGTTTTGCTGAAGTACGTAAAAAGCTAGGTAGATTTGAACATAATTTTGTTGGACCATCAAAATTACATAAAACCGCGTCATCCAAATTGGTTGCTAGAATGTCAAAACCTTTTGCTCGTCGTGCTTAGTATTTTTACATAATTATTTTGATGGTCCAACAAAATTATTTTCACAGATCTGCATTTAATTAAATTTTTAGATCAGCACAATCGTTCTTTCCGAGCAGCAAAAAAGTTAATTCTATAATACTTTTACTCTTTTTTGACAAGTAGTACATTTTCATTCGTTTTAATCAATTTTTCTCTTAAGCAACATTATTTTTATTAACATTTCATATGCTAGTCTTATATACACAAACACGGCAATGAAGGTAATTTATTCGAGATCGGGACACGACGAGGGGGTCGCCCTGGGACTAATCTCATTACTCTCGGTAATGTGAAAGAGTTAAGGTGTTATCGCTTTTCGATCCCCGTAGTGGGGACCTCACCGAGCGGTCCTGTGCCCGGTGAACCCTCGCAATCCCCTGAAGACCCGTGTGCACGCTTCTGTTGCAGTTACGATAATGTAGACTCGCCTAATTATGCCAGGCACCTGAACGGGCACGGCTCGCCGCCGGCTAACTCGTCCCAGCGCGATGGCATCCACGGCGGTACCGGCGGCGCCTCCTCGCCGTACAATCACAATTATTCGGGGGACGGCAGCTATCAGTATGGCAGGTTCGACGCGAGCGCTCTGCACATCGCCCATGCGCTCAAGCAGACCGAGCTACAGAAGGGTTACAGCAAGGCCCGCGAGAAACCCATCGATTATTATCTGGTGAGTCACTGGTCGGTCGATCGCTCGCCGCTCGGCCGCGGTTGATGTAATCGCGCTCTCGTCATGGTCGTCGCCGTATAAGGACGAGAGTGTTACTATTCCGACACGCGCGTGGCCCGCCGCGAGCTAGCTAAGCGATTGCGTCTAACACGCTGTTGTAAACACGCAATTTCCTGGAGAACCGGAAAATCGTTTCTCCTCCACGGAGATCACGAGTCAGCATCTTCGAAACGGAGACACGGCGATTGTTGCGCCGCGCCGAGCGGATGCAGCAGTCCCCATTTCCTCCCCGCGGCGAGGTCTGCGAAAATAATCGTTAATTAATAATGCGAATTAGCAATGATAATTTCGGAGCGCGTAGAAAAGCGAACAATGGCGACGCGATAATTGACTTTTTGCGCGCATATGCCGCCCGCTGGTATTATTAGCTTCTTCCTGAAAACAAGGGCAAATGGGAAGAAGGAGATGCATTGTGTGCATGAGCGAAAATACGCACAATAGGCCGCCAGCTACTTCCGTAGTAATCAAATTCAGATCAATGGCATGCGGATGCGGCTTTTCTGATTTTCTTGCAAGATCTACGTTTAGCACTAAAGTTGCCAGCGACTGATTTCTCTTGGCTAATTTGTACAGATTTATTAAACTATGGTTTAAATTATGTTGCGTATCTTTTCTAGACTTTGTTCCTAAAGAACTTTAAATGATGCTTACGGAAACAATCTAATTATTTAGAATGGAATATATTAAACAACAGAAAGACATTTAAATAACTTGAGACATTATTAGTTGAATTATAATTTAAAATATTGTACTTACGGCAATTACGGCACATCGTACGATTTATAGCACCTATTCCCTCTGGCCGTATTTTCTTATTATTGTTTTTTAATTATAGGGTTTTTTAATTATATTGTTTATAAATATATTAACCTTAATCATATTTTGTTAATTAAATTATTGTACGTTTGAATTGAAAAAAACTGAATCGCGTAGATGATATAATAGTATTAATAAGTGTCCGTGTAATAATCACACGTTATGTCAATAAATTATCTTAATACGCTAAAGAAGGAAATACCATACATTGCCTTATCAATTAATTAAATACTCAATTAATAGTCAATTAATTAAATACAAGAGACAATCGGAGATGCAAGTCGCGTATGACTGAATTCGAATTTCAATGTCTGGGCTTTGGCTTGGCAAAACCGCGAAACCTCCGATCGCGGATTTCCGAATTTCCGAACGCGATCCGGCATACATACCGTCGCCGCGTGACTCCCATACGCGAATAATCGTCCAACTGGCGCGGTGTAGGAATGCGGCGAACCGTCGCGAGAGAACGGACTTCACATGAAAATGAGATTACCGCTTTTCCCATCCGCGCGCCGCGCCGATCGGAGTAATAAGGCCGAGCCGCTAGTCGCTCCACTATCGGCCGCGTTTTCTCTCAATGCGCTTTCGCGCGTTTCAGATTGCCGCCGTCGCCGATCGATCGGCCGATCCTTATTTACGTAGCTAGACATCGGCCGGTCTATGTATGGCGTTTACGCGAATGAAAACGGCGTGGGCATCGGCCAATAAGATCGAATCACAGCGATTTCCTGCGTCCTTTCCATCGTCCTACGAAAATTTATGACGATCGCGCGATGACAATACGAGCGCGGTAGTTAACTGCGCTACGAGACAATCACGATTTTTTCTCCCGCGGCGGAATATAATCAACGGGCGTGATTTATCCGGCATTTGTTCCGTATCGCTGTATCGCGGAGGTCTTCCTACGTTCTCATGCTACCGACGACATAGCTGAACGATCTAGGCACCCTGCCCACACGCACACACACACACACACACACACACACACACACACACACACACACACACACACATACACACATGCTGTCGATGAGCAGATAATTCTTTCGAGTCAAATACGTGACGTGGCGAATGAGTCTCTTCGCACCGACATCGCGACCCTCGCCATTATGTTTAATTGGTGAAACAGCTCCGAGAATCTCAGGAACGACGGGGACACGTAACAGATCGCTGCGCGTGACTGTGATCGAACGACCGCAATTACTCCGATATGTCAGCCTCCGTCGCGAGTCAAGCAAATAAGAACCACACGATTAAAACTGGTGTAGAATGAGCAGGGAATGGTACCATGCACATGTGTTCTGCTTCTCAATTTAAAGTGGACACTTGTTTTAGAATTTTTTAAAAAGAATCGAGAGAAAATTTCGGAGAATCTAATAATTTCTCGATGATAATACAAAATTCAATGAATATTCAATATAAAAAAAATAGAAGTTACTATAAAGAGATAAAGATTAAACATCTGAAGGATTAAATCTATAAGTCTAGATTAAGGTGATACAATTTTCTAAACGAAATCAAATTTTTTTTATCCAATTGTCGAGATCCAAGGTTTGATAACCTTCTCATTGTGTGAAAGATACTAAAGGGTATCAAATAGAAAAAAGTAAAACTTAAGCTTTGGAAAATTGGATTTGATTAAAATCTTATTTTATTCAGAATTTCTATCTCATTTATATATCTTTATTTATTTTATCGTCAAAATATTAAAATCAAATATATTAACAATTATAAAACTTAATTACTTCCTTCCGCAGTGCATTATTCAATTTATAACAATTTTCATTACTAATATCGTCTACGTGAAAAAAAATTCGCGTGAAAATCACGTAAACAATATATAAATATTCTACGTAAACGTAAATAAATGTAATCTTGAAATATATGATATTATGATACAACTGTGGATTAAATAATTTGATCGATCAAAGTACGATGCACCGAAGCACACGTAAAGGTCTTTCGGAGCGAATTAACTCCTCCGCTTGTCGCGCGTTTTCCTTGGGATGCGAGAACAATGCTGCGGCTCGGTGCCGACGCACGTAGTTGTCGTTCATGATTATTCAAATCGTTACCACGGAAGAACGCGTGTACACCGTCATCTTATTTCCCCCGTACGTGAAACCGCCGCGCCGGTCGGGCTGGGATGTACCGCCGCCGCTACCGCGCCGTTTGCACGCGAAGGAAGGCTTGCTTTACGTCTACAAGAGGCGAGGCGAGGGGGCGGGAAGTAGAATTATTTCCGCTTGCGGTACTTCTGCACTTGATGGCTAATTAGAGAATCGTTGCCAGGGCCGCGTAAAGAGCTAGTAGGGATAGCGCGTGTGTAGCCCCGACCGTCGTCTCTCACGCGCCTCCGCGCGTAAACGCTTAGGGAAAATTAATCCATTAAAGGCCGTTGTCCTATTTCCGGGAATACGCTCTAAACGGCAAACAAAACTCACAACGAATCAAAATGTCTCTGCGGAAAACTCGCCTTTGCCTCGCGCACGGTTAAAAACTTAAAATATTACGTTACATAGGCGTGGACTTCCATTTGCTTCTAGCATAACGTGACTTTCGTTGGAAAGCCTAAAACACGATTAAAAAAAAAACAGCCTTGAATTTCAGGAAAATCTCGAGCTGAAATCTCGAGTTTTTTTACTGAAAGATGTCGCGAGCAGGTTTGCCAACATGTATGCTTGTCTTATATTTATTTCTTATGTTTTGCGCTGCATTAGTATATTTTCCATGCAGGTAGCATTGAATTTGTTGCCAGTTTAAGTTACATATGTGTATGTTTAAAATTACATTTTGAACGAGAACACAATGTTTAAGTATGCAAAATGTGTCTTTTTCTGTCTTCTCATTAAGCCTAATTGCGTTTATTCAAATCAGGTATGCATCATTATGATATAAATACGACGTAGACTTCGTTAGCGTTCTAAGTATCAAAGAAAAATATTATATAATGCATATTACTCTACTCCGAAACAAATCTGTTACGATAGATTTCATAAAACATATCAATTTTCTTTGAGATGGATTTCAATTTTTTACATGTGGTACACCGTTACTGGCTCCCTTTTTTTTCTTTCTTTCTCTCTTAAATTAAATTGAAAAGATGGCATTGAAGAAATCCCGTCGCACAACTTCAAAAGAACATATTTGTCTCCCTCAGTAGTAACATTTCCCTTACTCATATTTTCATTGCATTAATATTTCCGGACTACAACGAGCGGAAAGAATCGCGAAGCACAACTCGTAGCATTTTTGAAAAAATACACCGGAAGAGGATTAGTTCACTTTTGTCGACTAGCTGCGGGTTGTCGCTCCCACGAAGAGACTCTCTTGGAAGCGAATGAAAGCAGAAACGCGACGTGAAAGTAAATTATACAAAAAGTGGAGTACCCACCTCTAAGGCCAGAGCTGCAGGCGTTTTAAAAAACGTTTCATTGCATCCAACTATATCCACGAACCCCATCTTCTTACGACTAACGGAATATTTCCTGGCACATAATGACATTTTAATCTTTAATAGTAACATGCCAATCATATACGTTAGCCTTTTAAAATTACAAGTACCGAGAACAGTGCGCCGCGAAGTGTTCAAAATGTAATACTTTATATAATTTTTACATAATATAATATAAATATAACAAAATTTAAATTTCTACACAATACTTTATGTAAATATATTTTAATAAATTATAAGAGATTATATATTTATCGTACATCGATGCGTATTTTTTAATACATCGTTATACAATAAAATTATAAAATGCTTACTCTCTAAAACTTTTAGAGTGAATTGTCACTTTAAAGAATTAAATCTCACTCTTAAAGATTGAAAAGTAAGCCATTCTTTTTCAAGACTGGCTCAATTTTCATTCTTTGAAGTGAGATTCCACTCCAAAGCATTTAGAAAGTATATTAGAGCTATAGACGACAATATTTTATAATGTTTTCATTACCGTTATCGAGTAGAAATTAAGTACAGATATGAAGAATTAAGGTCTTAATATTTCATTTTTACTACGTTAGGATCGCGATGAACAGACGCGTCTCGAGATGAAACACCGAAAAGAAGAAGATGATTTATACCGAAAGTTTGCGCATCATCGTGAGGAAGAGGATCGACGAATTCGCGAGGAATTCCGAGTAAGTAATGATTAAAGCGGAATGTAACAAAAGTAATGCGATTTGCATTTTACAAATTAATTTTTTAATATTAGGTGTAAAAACGCTACGAATTAATTCCAACACCTAATACATTGTTAATCACAAATAATATATATTAGTAAAATTTCAATATATTATCGGTTTGAAAAGGATGAGTGGGAGAAGGAACTGGAGCAATTGTCGGCGAGGTGGGAACGGGAAAAAGGCGGAAGAGTTCGAACCCAACAATTTCAGCAAGAGAAGGAGGATCTGGAGAAGAACATGACTCTACGTAGAGACAAGAAGAAGGAAAGTCTCACGCGCAAGATGCTGGAACACGAACGGTATTTATTATGTAATTAATACGATACCTACAACTGGCTTTTAGATCAAAGAAATAATACTTACATCACGGCTCATTCATTATTTCATTAAACAAAAAAGTAATTATCGAGCGTAAAGGATAACAGAAATATCTGGTATACTCGATACAATAAACATTTGATAACGGATTTATTACAGATACAATTTCAGTATCTGTAATAAATCCGTTGGGAGATACAAATACATAAAATCGAAAAAAATTTGAAAATTTGTCTAACTAATTGGATGTCTCTCTATATATATATATAGCATGTTTGAGAAGTCCTGAAAAAAAAATTCTAAAAATCCCTGAATTCAAATATCAGCACTAATTCGAGCTTCTGTATAATCCTCTTTCTTTTCGATACATACAATAGAACGTGATACAATGATTGAAAACTACACGGAAAGAACAAAATTTTTGCTAAATTTTTTGATATCTCAGCAAATCATTTTTTCCGTGTATAATACTTCTCTTTTGGAATTATCTTTAGCTGACGCATTCCATGTTGAATCGCTAATATATTTTCAATAAACTTCCTTTTTAAGCGCAATTTTATATTGAGAAATGAAAAGAAGTTTGCCAGATGAATATGGGGTGGATTACTATACCTATAGTTGTTTAGCAAAGAACTGCGATAATCCTGGCTTTGTGTGGAATACACATTGTTGTGTATTTGTGTCTCTAGACAAACTGTCAATTCGTTTTATTTAGAGTTTTGAAACAATTTCCGAAATAATTGAGACATCAGGCACGATTTGAACACTCTTAGAAAATGATATCTTTATTATAAGCTTTCAATCATTGTATGCCGTTCTATCGCGTGTATTAAAAAGAAAAAGAAATTTATATAGAAATCTGATATAAATAAAAGCTAATATCTGAATTCGCTGATTTAAAAAAATGTTTGTCTAGGAATTTTTCAAACATATATGTGTATATATAGTCGATGTAATTTTTCATACATTCTTATACTTTATACGTACAATAATTCGTAATTTGTACATTATTTATTACACGATATATTATAACAGTCGACAATTTCAAAAGAGATTACGAATATCGATTCCATGCATTTTACGAAAGAACACGAGGAAGAGTTACGCGTGCAACACGTTTGCGAACCGCGGTAGCTTCAGCTTTATATACTTTTTGGTTTCTTTTTTCTTCCGGACGATAAACAAGCTCGCGTGCGTTGGCGCTCGCGAACCGGGAAGCCGGATTTTCGCGCTGAACACAAAAGCTCCTCGTTACTCCTGATCAATTTATAGGGCGGCAACCGCCGCGCTGGTGGAGAAACAGAGCTCGGAGATGCTGGAGCTGATCAATGAAGCGAGAAGCGAATACATGCTACAGGAGAGTTTATACCTTGACGAAGGAGACGGTTATACTCAGGAAGCGCCGCCTCCGCCTTATCCATCGCGCGCGCCACCCCCGCAGCCTCCAGCCCTCGCCAAGTACCATATCTACAATGATCCCCTAGAGTTTGCCGACATGGATCAGATAGCTATTTCGGTAAGACCTCACCGCGGAATTCTTTCAGCGCCAGCTTCCTCTCGCGAGTCTTCCTTGTCGCCGGAACAAGATTTTATGATATACGGTTTATCGCAAGTATTCTAAAAGCACTGTCATCTTTTACATTATATAACGTTTTATTTAGTTTAACGTTTGCGTTTTATTTAAAAGGATTTAAACTTGAGAAATTTTTTTTCATCTTAAAATCCGACATTAATGTTTTTACTTCCTTTCTTATAATACATCTAATTTCTGGAGATGTTATTCATATTGGATTGTATGTATAAGCGACCAAACTAAACATCGTACTCTTAACGTCGCTTTTATAAGATTCACTCATACTAAGTGATTTACATTATCTTGTGTTGTTCTTAGGTAGCCCAAGAAGATCAAAAAACGTTCACCGACTTAGTGCGACAGTTGGTGAGCAGATGTGGATCAGATATAGAAAAGGCGAGGACAATTTTCCGATGGATCACCGTGAAAAATCTGAACACTATGCAGTTTGATGAAAACTTACGGGGTGACACTCCCATGGGTCTGTTGAGGGGCATCAAACACGGCACGGAAAGTTACCACGTTCTATTCAAACGATTGTGCAGGTAACCGCATGCTAATGATAATATTACAAAAAATAGATGATACGCGAAAAGAATTTTCTCTCAAAATTTATCCTGAAAATTTGGTAGATAGTGATACAATACAATGTTCTAAAGATTTTTACCATGCACTTCAGTAAAATTAATCAAACTTATTTTATATATTTTATTGTAGTTTTATTAAGAGTAGTGAATAAGAGAGATTTACATAAAATTCTTTGAAATACAATGTTGTCCCATGATTACCATATTTGCAAGGTAAATTCTAAGAAAAAATTTTCTCCGTGTACATATATCTTATATAAACAATTTCTATAAAGATGCACAGTGAAAACTCTACTTTACAAAATTTACATGTGCAATTAATCATGTTTCCTTGAAATATAAATTTAGTGGAATAAAATATAAATCATGCTTTTTAAATTTGAAAAAAGAGTTTGCGTAATTTTATTTTTATAAAAATAATAATAATAAATGGATTTAATAAATGCAGATTATTTTCCATAAATAAAAAAAATGTAAAATATCTTATATTAAAGAGTAATCATACATGAAAGCTGATGTGTACATAAACTTTTTATTTTTATTATATTATTATAACTACTAGTTGCATTCCGATAAACTCGCGATAGAAACGTGAGATTAAAATGCATATAATACAGAATATATAGAGAGATTGAGAATTATCGAAATGTTCGACATTCATATGTTTCATTCGTCTCAATTAATGGTATCTAAATCGTTAATAACATTGAATGCAGTTATGCGGGTTTGCACTGCGTGGTCATCAAGGGTTACAGCAAATCGGCGGGATACCAACCGGGCGTTTGTTTCGAGGACAACCGATTCCGGAACAGCTGGAACGCCGTGTATGTGGCAGGTGCATGGCGGTTCGTCCAGTGTAATTGGGGAGCACGACATCTCGTCAATGCCAAAGAGGTTCCCCGTCCCGGTCAAGCGAAAGCTAAGAACGACAGCCTCAGGTAACGACATTCCAAAGTTATCGCCGGTATCGTGATTGCAGCATTTGCGTGTGCAAATAAAACGATCGATGTGATCACGAAGACATTTCACTTAGGTACGAGTACGACGACCATTACTTCCTGACGGATCCGCGAGAATTCATATACGAATTCTTCCCTCTGCAAGAGGAGTGGCAGTTGCTTAAACAACCGATTTCACTGAAGGATTTTGAGGAATTGCCTTTCGTACGATCTTTATTCTTCAGGTAAGGCAACATTCCTGTTTTCTTTTTTTTTTTTTTTTACGGAATATACGAGGAATAAGAGAGAAAGCTGGATCTACGTAGATTAATTGTAATGTTCATGATTCATTTTTCACGCAAAATGCACTGTTCAACTCCATGCAATTTATATACTGCCATTAATTTCACATCGCTTTAAAGGACCTTGCACTAATTACATGGGAAATTGGATCTCAGTGAAATGAGGTGGTTTTCACATACGTATAATATAATGAACAAAGATATATGTATACACATGATTCAAATAATAGATAGCCACATCAAAAGTATAAAACTTTGTGTTCGTAATTAATCACTTTGGATGCATCATAAGAATTATTCATTATTTGAGGAATGTGTATATAACATTTTTTGTTCATTACAAGTTACAACAAAACTATCTCATTTCATCGAGATTTAATTTTTCATATAATTAGTGCGAGGTCCTTAAGCAAAGGTAATAACAACTTCGAGCATATCACGTCTTAACAAATTAAATCTGTCCATTGAAGCGCGTTTAAAGACCGTTAGAACACGCAATTAAACTGACTATCTTTCGCAAGCGTGGTGAGATTGGTGGTTTATTAACAATGACCGTAAGTTGCACGGCGAAAATACCGTTCGGATAAATTCTGCGTGCACAGGTACGGCCTTTACTTTCCGGATACGAATACAAATGCCGTTATGTATACGGATTCCACTGGTGCTGCAACCGTGAGGATAGCGATGCCAGCACATATGCAATCATCCCTTATCTTTCATTACAATCTCAAGTTTTATGATAACGATGGCGATGGTTACGACGGTGTGTCGCTCAAGCGTTTTGTCATGCAGGTAAATTAATATCTGTCGCCTCTGTATTAATGTCATAATGATTTATGTCAAGTGACTTGAATCGCGTTGCTTTGATTATAAAATATTATGAAAATTATATAAAGTAATTCATATGTTTCTCTTTAATAGCCTATTTTAAGACTTAAATGCTTAATTCAAAAATTAAAAAATAGAAAGAAGCAGAAAAAAATTAATTTTAATTTATATAATTCTTAAAACGTATGTGTGTATATATATATATGTATATATATATATATTAGGTGTTGGAATTAATTCGTAGCGTTTTTTAATGAAAGAATGTTATTTATTTCACATGAGCATTAAAAAATACATTAATGAAAGTACTTCCCATCACTTGTAAAACGCTACGAATTAATTCCAACACCTAATATATATATGTATACATATATAAAAAAAGACAGACGAATTATTATTATTATATATTCTGATATTGTATATTACTAATTTTTGTAGAACTTTCTATTATTTTTGTACTTTATAAGATTAACTATCAAGTCGCATGTATGAAAGATCTTCATTCTTCTATTCGTCTAAATTTAAAATAAATAAGAAGATGAGAATAACGCAATGCGCATCAATACTTAAACAAATTTCACAAATTTGAAACTTTTTAGTCGGTTGTGGGAAATATAGTCGCGTTTCGAGTTCACGCGCCGTGTTCCGGATCCTTTCTTTTGGACATATTCGCCAATGCGGTAACGCCGAAGGAATACTTGACCGGTGAACCGATGAAATTCAAAAGTGTCTGCAAATTTAAAATCGCATGTGAAGAATTGCAGACAGTGATGGTACCATTGCCAGATTGCGCCAGTGGGGAATGGGGTCCCACCAAAGCTACCAGATTATTTGGTCTTATACCCATCACTCATCAGGTACGTTAATTAATCAAATTAGTTCGTTCGTTACTATACAATTAATTTAGGACAAAAATCGATTAATGTAGATTATAAAAAGTGATTTAAAAATATATACAAACTTCTATTTCCTTAACATATCCACATAATAGATGAAATCAAAATATCAATTGTGTAATAATGCGTATAAAATGTTAACATTATAATTTTAAATAATTAATAATTACTTATTATTAATATAAATAAAAAGAAAACTATTTGATTACATGTTTTTCTTTTTCAAAAAAATTAAGCTGATTCTAGTACTATGTAAAATATAATAAATATAAAAATAATAAACTTTTCAAGTCTATCGAGTATAGCATATAACTTGTTAATGTTTCACGTAAGGCAAAAGTTTTCATGTTTCGATTCACAATCAGAGAGTTCCACAAGAATAAATTTCCTTTCCGCTGTTTTCTCTCACGTATGAAAGTACTAAGATGAAAAAAAGAAAAGTTAAGAAAGATTGGCCAAGAAAAAGGAATCTTCCGATTTTATCAAAACCTGTCAGGCGGGCGATTCACAATCGCACAATCTATTGATTTTAGGAAGCTCTGGTGTTCGCCGGGCGCGAGCTGGAGATTCAATTCCGCATGTCGAGGCCGTTGACGGACTTCATGGCGACCCTGCACAAGAACGGGATTGAGGAGAAGCGTCTGTCCAAGTACGTGACGCATTCTATCGCCGACGATGACGTAGTCACCTTCTCCATAAGTTTCCCCGAAGAGGGTCAGTACGGTCTAGACGTCTACACCAGAGAATCCACGGCCTCACCCACCGCTCAGCACGACGTCACCGGCGAAAAGCATCTACTCACGCACTGTTGCAAGTATCTCATCAATTCCAGTAAGAGGAATTGAGAGTAACACCTCGGGTGTTCTTGTTGAAATTCAGCTTCATCCGAAAATTTCTACTCCAGTTGTGAATGGCGATTAATAGCGAGGACTGAAATTCTAGTGCTTATTAAGACGAATGACACACTTCTTTTGGAAAATTAAAATTGGGAAAGCGGATTGTGAAATATTTTGCAGGTATGATGAATGTACTGTCGTACTTATCGCGATGAAACGATCACAACTGTTTTATAATCCGAAACTCTCGCTTGTCATATTGAGCTTGTTTCTATCTTTAGAAAACAGAGAATGTGCAACGTTCTCCGGAAATGGATCAACTATTAATGATAAATTAATGACACTTTGTCGTGAATACACAAAGGGAAAAGAGTAAAGAAGCCGGTCGAGTGACAATGGTAACGAAGAGACAATGATGAAAGCAGTGACGTTTTACGTCATTCTTCAAAGACTATTTTATGCAATTCCGCTACCTCGAGTCTAACAGTAGGCTTACGACTGGGAGATAATTATTAATGTAAAACTAACTATGGAATTTTAGTTTTACGCGGGAGAGACATTTTTCGAAGGGCCTCAAGTAGCAATAAATATTTTCATAAGTAAATGGACGGGTTTAACGCGATTTCTATTCAGTATATTTGGGACGCGCTTACGATCGTGCTCCCTTATATTATTTACTGGGTTAGTACTTCTGTATAATGATGCTTTGACGCAATCATGCTTTTCTTACGCAAGCGAATAAATTATTACGATCTGCGATTCCGTCATAACAATTTCACCTCCGCTTTACTCTCACCGATTCACATATTTATCGCTAATACCGCATTATTTTCAATACTACCTGTTATATCCCGTTCCCGATTGCGAATCCATATTAAGCGTGTAACGCGTATAGATCGAAGCAAATATAATATATTTTATGTACGAAAAAGTGCTTCTGTATATATAATGTACGTATACATCATTACGACTTGTGGAAAGTATTGTTATCTATAAAGAATATTGGATTGTATTTAAGGAAGCACTCGTCCAATTTTATTTAATTTACTCTTCTACTTTTTTAATTTCTATTTTTTTATATTACTCTATAAGATTCTATTTATTTTACAATTAGACTGTGTTCTCTTTTAAAATTGGTAAATTTGCAAGTCGTAATTTTCGAAAAATGCACAGGTGCTATACTTTATATTATCCCTTATAATAATATTCGCACAACCGAGTAGCAATCATACAATTATTTAGCGGTAGGATAGCATTCGCACTGTCGACTATGCAAGCAAAAATGTCATTTATAACAATTAAGAAGAAGGTATATATTTGTTAATCGTGTAATATTAATCTTTCTTGTTGTCAATTAAAATTTTAACCACGAAAGGAATTCCCACATTATTGTCTTATGTAATAGATGTAACTCGAGCTTACGAAGTCTATTTTGTTATCCATTAACATTCATAAATATGTAAATTAATTTTTTTATATACTGTAGTTACTTTCAATAAAATTTCATATATTCTTGTATAAAGATTTAATAAATTGATTTCCACAAAATAATTTCAGTTTATTTCAACAAATCGATTATCACAAATCCAATATCTCAATTAATCGATATTCATACAATTGCGTAATCTTTTTTTTTAAGTATGCTTATCAAGATAACGATATTCTTTGCAAATTTTCTTAAACCTTATATTGATAGTTTTCAGAAAAAAACTGTAATTAATATTCTTTTTATTATATTACTCAAGATCGTTTGTGACAAATTAAGAAATACGCAGGTAATTAAAATGATAAGATATTCAAGTAGAGTAAATAATTCAGTAGAGTAAATAATTAATTAAGAACAAAGAATTCAGTAGAGTAAATAATTAATTTCCGCAAAACTTCCTGTCAAACAGCAACCCGTTGCACTTATTCCATCGAGCATGACAAACGTAACGGTACGTCCATCTTGCGGTAAAAGAACAAAATTTAAATTTCATGAATCACAAGTATATGGCTTCATACAAACTTGAATAAGGAGCTGTTGTATTACAAGCGTTTTTAATACCGTATTCTCGCTTCGAGATGAACACATCCAGTGATGATATAAATCGAATATGAAACTACAATTATTTAAAGGAATTATAGAAATAATCGTAAATAATCTAATAAATCTTATTCGAAAAGCTATTTTAATTTATGAAGTACAATTTATGAACGACAATCGATTTTAGAACAACAATTGTCTTCAACTTCTATGTAATCCGAAAGTAAGTCTGAATGACAGTAATCCTGAAATATAACTCAATAATCAATAACTCCTTTAATAATCATAGATACATTCAATACTGAGTAGTTATAGTTCATGTGAATTGCACAATTTATAAAATATTCATCAATCGATTAATTCTTATTTTAGAAAACGTTTTTTTCTGAGATTAACGATTTTGACATAATTCTGTAATAAATCGAAAATATCTATAAAATATACAATAATAAAATATTAGAAAAAGATTCAGTTTTTGGTGAATCTACAATAAATTTGACAACACAAAAAGCACTATTGATAGACATTCAATAATAACAGATGGTATTGATTTATTTGTCGAATTATTGCTGAGTGGCAAAATTTACCGTACTAAAGTTTTACGAAACGTGAACGGCATTCTTCAGTTGCATTATACTTTCTTTAAACTGATTCACGGTTTTCTCTTTACCCAATCGCTTATTATGAAAACTAATTACCGGAATTTGTCTTGTATATTTGTTCGGAGATGAATCATCATTTCAGACTGAGGATTTCTTTATGCGCATTGCGACGAGTTACTGGTTCATCGCTAATTAAATAGCCGCTCTTCAGATCGCAGACTCACCCTCTCCTCCTCCCTCGCACATCGTCAACTTCCGGAATAGGAAGACGATCCCTCGGAATTGCCGAGACGAGAAAAAAAGTTTCCTTATTCCACGGTACGTGCGGAAAGAAAGATTTCATCGCGCGGGCGTACCACCACTTTGTGATTTATAGCCCGCTAACTGCTTATTGTAATTGCAGATGAGGACATCTATTATTGTTATTATCAGCGTTGGCCGCGGAGACAGGACGCGGGATTTAGAAGCTGCTCTCGCCTTATCGT
Source organism: Acromyrmex echinatior (assembly GCF_000204515.1). The sequence continues at coordinate 3,837,216 of NW_011626988.1, read as the reverse complement.
CGCGCAAAATGGGAATTTCTGTTCGCGGTGACGGCGCGGCTAGAATTTTTAATGGCACTTACAGTAGAACTTGTTCGCATGCGAAGAGGCAGAAGCTTCACATTTTATTTTTATTAACATAAAATTACCTCTTTATATACTTTTGCTGGATATATAATACGATTTACCTATCGTTCTTAAAAGATTTCGATCGACGGCGATTTATTGTACCCAAAGCACGAAGCCGTAATTACTTTCGCAGCTCCTCTTTTGGCATCATCTGAAGCGCGAGATTTATGTGCTAAAGAATAAGATATTTGATTACCCGGCTTATTGTGGCGCTGGAACAGTTAAAAGATTCTGATAGCTACTGCTGAAACGTGTTCTCTGTTCGTTCTACTTTCCATTGTTTGATGATAGTCGCTCGTTAGTATTTCACGCTCTATACACACGCCACATAGAGATGATATGAACTCAGAGTGTTTAACAAGCCTCTTCCTTCATTCTTTTTTCCTCGCACTTCCTTCCGCAGCCCGTTAGATGCTACGTCTTTATAATTGCTCACCGCAAATGGATGGCTATTAATGTATACGTCTATTTGCCAGTATTCCAGCCGTAACATCTTAATAATTGCCGAATATAAATAGCTGCGGCATGCCATACTTTTTTAAATATATATATCTTTCCTTTTATGTAATATTATTTAGTATATTGAAAAATTTGCTTATTAAAAGTATCGAAAGCTTAATTAATGGAATAAAAGAGAAGATTTTTTTCATTTATTGTGAAATACTTTTTTTTCAAAGTTATAGGTATATATATATATACACGATTACATTATAAACTACACAATATAATAATTAATAGTAGTATATACTTTTTGCATTAATATCTCGTAACAGAGAAATTTTATTAAAAAATGAAAAAAAAATCTTCTCTTTTATAGCAAAGTATACAATGTGTCAATTTTACTTTATTGGTTTTTGTTAAATTTTCAAACAAATGTCAAATGTGTTACGCGGTATCCCGCGCATGCATCGTATCGGTTCGCTTAAAATACACAGCGCTCTGAAACGAATAAAAGCTATTGCCTTTACGAGTGGACTATTTTCCGTGCACCACACCGTGTTTCCACGCCCACCACCTTCTCTAATCTAAGGCGCGAGCATCTATAATGCATGCCGGGCCGTGAGGGTATTTCTAATCCCACGCAACCCCCTTGTGGGGGCCGCAGATAGCGAGTCGAAATATCAGACGTCGAAGTAGCGGGCACGCTGTTTTCCGAAGGGGCTGCACCCTCACCCCCTCACGCGGTGGTGAGTCACGCGAGAGAACGGCTGCGCGATCGTCGAAGATCTCTCGCGACGAGACGGAAACGGTAAAGGGATAAGATAGCTTGGAAACTCAATCCCCTTGCGTGTGAGTTTCCATACCACCTTGGTAAAAATCTTTAAAGCCGCCCTCCTTGATAGGGGCGAGTCGAGTATTACGCGACAAAAAATTGTGGATTATTGGCTGGTCTTTAAAGGGAAAAATAATTTCAACAAAGCGTGGGATACCCCAAAGATAATTAATTTACGTCAGCAAAATTGAATAGGGATATTATAACAGAGTTTTTATATTATACAGTTCAGTTGTTATAAAACAAAATTTAATTATGGAATATCAGACCGAGTCATTTACACGATCATCGTTCTGTGTTTTCCTCCTCGTTTCTCTAATATATAAAATATTAGAGTGAAATAAATTTTGAAGGAAGGAAAATTTTCATACAAAGGCACAAAGTGTTCTATTATTTCTACGTTTGATAATGGATAAATTTAGTATAAATTGGAATTCATATAACTGAAATGAAATTAAAAAATTATTCGATATTATTTAGATGAGAGTACAAAAGTGGAGGAGAATAGGAAGCTGAAAACTACAATACTTCGAGCAAAGAAAAATATAAAAAAAACCTATCGAGTGTGTGTTAATAAAACGAAGTGCGAGCCGAGTGTTTCGATTTCGTTGCCACGGAATGAGAAACAATCGGAGGGTGAGACATCGAATAATAACAGCAATAACGTTCTTGTAGGCGATGCCAGCTCTTTCGATACTACGACCACGGAAAGCGTCATTTATTCGTAATGGTACCATTTCATACGCGCGTGAATCTCTCCCTTGTATTCTTATGATAACGCAGCCATGTCATCCCTTCACGTCTCACGTCTTGATGAAACATGTCCGCGGTATTCCTCCACTTTCGCGCGGAACAACGGAGAGGCAATCGTCTCTATTCGGCTTGGTAGATCGAACGGTGCATTATTTATCCGAAATCAGAAACAAGAGTAATATATATATTATATATCGGCCGCATTGAAAGATCACGTGATCGGGATAGCAATTCGGGAGAAGGAGACAATTTCCATAAATTGGTGAACCTACCAAATGCAAGTAAAAATCATGTTTTAAACTTTTTAAAACATGCTTAATGAATATTTTTAATATGTTTTTTTTATGATACTGTTTAAAGTATGTGTAAAACATTAAAAATATATTTTAAAAATACAATGTTTTATTTTTTAAAAAAATTTTTTGCCAATTCTAACCATATACCCTCGCGATTGAAGAAAGCGGAGAACAAATTCCATTGATATTGATCACCAAATTACGAAAAATCCTCGTCGAGAAAGTCATAATGCCGTAAATATACGACATACTGCCGATTCATGATAATTTGATGAAAAATGTTAAAGAACGAACTGAGAACAATGACGATTATTTCAATTGAAAATAAAAGAGCTCATAAAGGTACAGAAGGAAAACAATTATTAATGAGCATAACTATGATGCAGAGAAATTATTTTATAGTTAATAAGAAATTATTTATTAATACAAGAAGAAATATCTTTCAGTTTGTAATAAATATCCAAATATCGTTTCCACAATCGATTTTCAGTTCTGATTGTTAAGATGGTTGAAGAACAAAATCTTGTTATGCTGAATATTTCCAATCAAATTTACACAGACACTCGAAAGCAAGTGCAATAGTTTTCAACAAGCATCGGATATTTATATCAGCATAGCGACAAAAAATTTAATATTATTTTTTGAAGATAATTTCGATATTAGAATCTCTGGTTATGATAATGCGAAAATCTGCGTAATATTATTTTCTGTAATTTTTTGTAATATAATTTAAACGAAACAGAGAGAAGCAATCTAGATATTCAATAAAATGTGTCTTATACATTTTAAAGGGACACATTCCACAGTCGCCAAAGAAATATTTAATAGTCGAACAATGCCGTTGTCCTCAAGAAAACCTTATCGAACGATGAATCGAATCGACATGATTCGATGCAAACTACAAGCGCATTATTCTCTAACGAGTCGCCTTATATGCCTAACGGAAAGCGAACTCGCGTTTTAAAATTCTTTTCTCCACATTAGCATTTTAATCAGTTTCCCTTTGTCTGTAGTATCTTTTTATGCATTCCTATATTTCATGCTAATTACATTTTTTAACCAAACACGTTAATTTTACATATAAACTCTTTAAGATCTATAAAACTTTACGTATTTGTAATATATAATAAATCATATTATTTAACTTTTATTCAGATATATATTACAAACCGTAAATAAGCGTTATAATGAGACCGACTGTTTAACAATCAAAAAAAAATAATCATTTCTTATTCTAAACAGCATTATACCTATGATTCTTATAAAACTTTTTAGTCATAATTTGACAAAACTGAAACATCCGAGTGTTCCTACTTTGGACCTTAGTTTTAGGACGTAGGATGTAGGCTCTAGAGATTTATAATAAATCTAATCTAATAAATTTAACTCCTACATTGAGTCTGTAAATTTATCGGAAAATTTCTTATTTTGGGTTCAAAAGAAGTTTTCTAAATAGAAGCTGTGAATTAAATAACATTAAAAGAGGTCCTATTTGAGTGTTCAAGTATCAAAACAGGTTTATAAGATTTAATTAAGGTTGAAAGAGATTCAATGTAGGACTAAAATTTCGATTCGGGCAACTTCTCATAGAAGAAAAAATAGTTAGAAAAGTAACACGCTTTATTGCTCGTCGAGTATAAAAATGATATAAGCTGCGTATATTAGAACAGGGCAATCTATACAATATGCTTAATATTTTCTTTTCAAACTCTCTTCTTTCTTTAGAAATAAAGACAAAATAACACATAGCACCTTCACCTTGTTCATTACAAAACCTCTACAAATCTCGTTGGACACGCGTGTGGAGAATCCTTTTTTTTATAAGGATGCCGCGTGATGAAATTTTAAACAGCATCTATGGGGCTCATAAATACAATTTTTACAAAGTTTCATGAAACATTAAAGGCCCCTTTTATTTCTCCCTGGAAAGAGCGAACTTCGCGCCGCTTAAACTACGTGATCACGGAGCTTCCAACGAACGGAAGGTATCAGCGCGGCTTATTCCCGAGGCGGATATAAATTCATATGGATGACGAAGTGGGGGCCCATTAGTCGCAGCCTAACGCGGGATCTAACCGAAAGCCGGCGCGAATCTTTTCATTTGCATGTTTACGGTGGCTCGGTATTTTATTGTCCGACAAAAGTTTGCGGCGCGACCACCCAGGGAAACACGCGGCGGCGACGCTGAGGGGCGGACGGGGAGATATAGAGAAGCATTTATTATCGTCTGACACGAGACAAACGAGTAGTTGATTACAGGCATATTGTCAGCGGTGTCCCACGGACCAAGCGAATTCCATGGAAACAGCATCCAACCGCCGCACCACCGCGCGCAATATATGTGTGTGTGTGTGTGAGTTTAAATATTTCCCTATAATCTACGTAGACAAATTGTGATACATGTGCCTCCGAATATACATAATTTCAATATTTGTCACGTATCTTTTTAACAATATAAGGCTTATTTTCGCTTCTTTTTATTTAAACAAGGAGAGAGAATTCAGTCAATTTAATTAATAAGATATTTAACCCTTCATAGGCACACATATTTTTTTACTTGTTCTAGGCTTTCAAAAAAATCTAAAAAAATTCAAGATTACCTTTCCAACATCTCTGCTACATTGCCAAATATTTATTTAACTCAAATGTTAAAACCTTTATTTAATAAAAATTGAAATCTTTTGCCAAGAAATTTAAGAATTAAATTTTGCCTGGGTTAAAAAAGATCCAGTGTGCCTGTGGAAAGTTAACATAAGAAGTTGCTACGAAATAAAATCCTTGAAAATTTATGATAGAAAATCGATTGTAAATCCTGGAAAATCTGAGATGTGTATGCAAGCGTGATAAATTTATATCACGGTCCTCTGTCGCTCATAATAATGGACATTATGTTACTCCATTTTTCATGTTCTTTTTTTTTTTTTTTTATTAAAATATATTGAGAATAACAGCTTTTAATATTTAATATGAGGTTCACTTAAAATGCTTTATCGAAAAATCTCCGAAGAATCTATAAGCAACGTTAAACGCCCACGTAATTGCTTGTCAATACTCTAACGTCACAACAGCACAATGACGTGTCCGACGATACGTGGAGTTGACATCGTCATGCAGCAGATTAAAACGTTACTATAAAACGTTACGGAGCATAAAAATTCCTGTGGATATTACAAAATTTCCGCATAAAAGAACAACCACGATAAAAAAACCTTCATGATATGCATTTCAGTCAGTGCATTACAATATATATCCTAAAATGTAACATTTAAATTTAACTGAAATTATATACTTAATTATAAGGTAAAAAACAGACTCGTACACAATATGTTTTTTTTTTTTCCAAATATCAACACGTCACACGGCACAAAAACCGGTAATCCTAAAATCGACCAAGCCGGCTAATTATAAAATTCAGCAGTCTCACGCGGCCGGATTGTTTTCCATTTGCTTTTATTATCTTATCAATTACGATCTAGGAAATCTGGCGGCATCTGGTATCCCGAAAAAAAAGGCGATGAGACGTTTCTCGAAAGGAGAGGTGCGCGATTCACGCAATCCGAGGCACGCACGGTTCATTTAGGAAGGTGCAATCTCGTGGACCAATCGCGTCCTCCTGATTCTCTTCTCCGTATCTCGTAAGCACTCGAAAAAAAATTCTAGCGGGGTCTCTGTATGACCCTATGCAGAGAAATCCGTGGAAGAAAAAGGTGGTAGAATGGCTCCCCGGATCGGTTATCGATCGGCTTGATCTTCCGAATGCTGGCTATCGATTGGATCGATCCACCTGGTTGTTGCGGGATCAGGAGAAGTCCGACGCTTTCGACCCTCAAAGATGAAATGAGCTCCGCTTTTGTGTGCGCGGCCACATCATACGTTACTTCCTCCCTTCGTGTTTCTTCTCGTCCGATTATCGATATACTCCTCGCGAGTTAAATAACCTTCTAAATGAGGAGTTTCGTGCCTCTTGGTCATACACTCCATCTTCCGTTTCCTTGCCTCACCTGACGTTTATCCCTGATAAACTCACGGAAGTTACGGTATTAGCATTTTAATTTAACAACGGAATAATACTGCCACAATAAGCCGAATAAGACCGAAAATATTGTGCTCGTAAAATTTTTAAATATACTATAATACACTCATTTATTTACATCATTAACAATATGAAATTGTCTTTTAAAAATATTTACCTTCTTACATTCCTGTAATAATGCCCGCAAAAGATTTTATCCAATAAGATAAAGTTGTGACAGACGCTTCGGTGTTCTACATATTTACTATGCACTTATTATTCACTAATTTAAGTTATTCAATTAGCAAAATAAAAATAATCTCTCCTTACTGCTCGAGTCTTCATTCTCATTACGATTGACTGTGATATGCATATTGCATATGCAGATATGAGAAGATCCTATCCGAGAGAGAATCCGTTTCATTATTGCGAGACCGAATTAAAGCAGCCCTGACGAGACCAACACCAACCGCATCATGCATATTTAATTAGTCAAAATTTCGTCGTGCTAAAACGGTCACCCTCTTCGCTTTATATATGTATACATATGTGCTCGTTATTAAATATTTGCGTCTTTATACACACGTAAAACCGACATGCATGTGTTACGATTATTATAATGTCATTCGCAATGTCTTTCGCAAGTTGATATATTCTCACGTCGAGAAGAACGTGTGTATTTATTATCATTTAATAGAATGTCGATTCGAGAGCGATGATACGACGGCAAGGAGACGGCCATTATCGGCGGCCGTGACCGGGCAAGATTGGTGTGCAATAAAAAAACACCCGAGACAACTCTGCCCGGATTATTTACTCATCCGGTTCGCATTCGTCCCGTAAATAAAATCGCGCTTACATCGCCGTTTCGTCGGCGACATTGTGAAAAAATGAATCTTATTTTCCGCCTAATAGCGGGACAGAGAGAGAAAAGCGAGACACGCCCGGCCTGGTCACCGTTATGGCGATATAATGCACAGAGACGCCATGGACTTTTTATGACGGAGCGTGCGAAATTTATGTGCAATATGTGGCGCATCGTCTCTCGTTCTTTCCGGCCGGAGAGAGGAGAAAAAAATCGCTCTTTCGCGCGCACGAGAACTATACGTATATCGTCGACGAGAACATTCGGGGGAGGGGAAGAGAAAAAAGATGGAACAGGACCGAAATATTACATCTGTCGAGATTTATGCGGTGGTAAATAAATCCGCGAAAGCGCGCGTTGTATACCTAATTGGATTCTCCCTGCGTAGCCGTGTCAAATAACTTCGATTTTTGTCGATAACTCGCGCGTAACGAGCCTCGAACCTTGGCCGTTCCGCCAAAATGTTTTTATCCCATTTGCCTTTGATTTAAATACTATTGGCCATTTATAATATCGGATATTCTTTCGAAAAAATTCGAAGAAAAAAAAAAACGAAAAGAAGATGAGATCAAAATCAATATTCATTCTGGAAGACATGACTGCAAATAATTGTTTGTAACTATACATAAAGCATGTTACGTAAAATCTATTTACATGTATTTAAGTCGTAAGTATTTAATAAAACATGAATATTCTTTATACAAAGGCGAGATAATTACTAAATAATAAAAATGTTAAGGAAAAGTATATTAATATTAATAAATTTTCTTGTGAAAATACGTATACAAATATTTTTTCCCGTAATACACAATAAGAAAGGTATAACTTATGTACGTAATGTGTAAATATGTACACATTTAATTTGTATAATAAGGTTGTGTGCAAGGTACGAGAATAAATGTTGTAAATAAAAACGGAAATAACATAATAATAAGAAACGTAATAAATATCAAGGCAGAACTTTGATATCCGCCGATATCCGAAAATCTGGATTCTAAAGACAAAGCTTAAGTACTCTTTGCAAGCACGATCTTGCAACACCGTCTGCATATAGAAACAGCTATTTACACACTCAACGGAACTTACGTGTACTCAACATATGTGTTGCGTGAAGCAGCCGTGGAAAAATATCACCGTAACGTTTTTACTCCTGAGGGAGAAAATTTCTAGAAACATCGTAAACGCAATTTTATTTTGAATCCTTTAATTCCATGAAGTACACCGAGAAAATCCCTGGTCTGAAAATTTCAGAATTAATTCTTCCCACCGCGAAAGTATCAGAAAATGCACTTCGCGTGGGGAACCGAAGGCGAGGAGAAGAACAACAATTTTTGTGGACTTTAAGACGTCCACTTTCAAGCCTCCCCCCCCCCCCTCTTGCACTCAGGAATTCGTTCTTTTGTCGAAGGAAACGCGAGTCATTTTTGCAACTAGAAACGTACGCAAAAGAAACTTTGCGTCACTATATTGACTCGAAAAAAGGCCGCCTCTCGCCCTTTCTCTCTTTTCCACCGGTTCTCCCGCTAGAACGGTTCTGAAGACTGGGATTGCGGGTCAGCTGTCATTTCCCAAGCAGAACAAACAGCCGTAGCGACCTCCCTAAACCCATCCACCGATAGTTAATTCCAGGGGTGCCGAATATTTACCGGGCTACTAGCCGCCGATTTACTTCGCGACCTTTCTTCGTAATGCGAATGACTGATACACCGTGAATATCGATCCGTAACGAATTGATCTAAAGCTACGTTTAGATATACAGAATTGAGGAAGATTATCGCATGGGATACAGGACGAGAGAATGGATTTTATTAAAGAGAAACTCGATATATATATCGATTAATAATGCATAGCATACAGATTCGTGAGATTTTTTTTTTATAGATTCTCAATCCAGCAAAATGTTTAACTTGAATATTTATCTCTCTTCTCGCAATCGTTTTTCCTTTTCCTTTTGTAAGAATTGAAAGAGGATTATGTTTGCTTAAATGGTCAATGAGAATATTATTTAAATATCGAAATACGCAGAATATATGCAGATAAAGATAGTTCATCAAGCAAGTTGCCGACAAGAGTGCGCGAATGTTTGTGGATTACGTAACGAGAGATCGCGCATCACCGGTTAAAGGTTTGCACAAAAAGGTGTAAAAAAAAGAAAAATATGCGCGTAATATAACTCGAAATTGCGCGGGCGAATATGCATATTCTATATGCAGTTTGGAGCGCGTACGCGAATACGTCATACATTACTTGAATATGCGAGCTTTGAACGGGGCTCCTCTCACACGTTATATATGCATATTCGACATTTCTGCGGTTACGGGGGGTATGTACCTCGCGACTATTATACATGCAGTTTATACGTATAACACTCTCTCTCTCTCTCTCTCTCTCTCTCTCTCTCTCTTTCGAACGTAGAAAAATACGATCGGCGTCTCGTTTAACGGCGGAGATTTGTCGAAATGGTATGTTTTATTTCAAACCGCGGCGTTTATACACCGATCCCAATGTTTATCGAGCAAAAAGGTGCATTACGGAATAACGTGCCGCGAATAAATTGCCGCGGAAATATTTTCGTACCGTGTTTGCCCTCGTTTACCTGATATGTGTTTGCGAATTTACTCCGAATTCCTTTTACGTGGATACTTTCTGAATCGATTGCGGTGGTTTTTAACGTTTTTTCGACCCGTGTCTACCGCATAGGCCTAAATTAACCCGTGCCCGTGTCCAACTCACATTCCACTATATTATTCGGTCGCAAACAAATTTGCCATTAGATAGAGTTTCAATAATCACGTTATTATTAGAAGTCACGAATTTCGTGAGTCTAATATTTATATCGATGCTCGTTTTACAGTAACGTGATTAGTACCAGCAGTACGAAAGACATCTACACACAAATAAAGTTTAACAACACATAGAACGAAATAAATTAAACAAATAAAATGTAAAAATCAGATAGAGGCAAGTATAGTAATTTTTAATTCTCTTCTATACCTCATATATTTTTTTACTTTCCAATAATAACTTTAAATTTATATTTTTTTTATTTAATTTTATTATTTTTAAATAATAGATATTTTAACTACATTCGCTCACATTTTCTTTTATTTGTACATTGTTGAGCCAATAATATGAATTTTTTATTTTGTTGAAAAAGAAACTCTAAATAATAACTCAAACGTCAATTATTATTTATAGAGACGTTGTAATGTCGCCGATCATCGTCCATGCTGCGATTATCTCACTAATTCCTTAATTATGCGCGAAGATAGAGACGCGTTGTATAAATTGACATTGACGTTAAAAAGTCCAATAGAAGATAAATTTACACCTGACGAGCGAGTATTTTATTTCACCCGATTCGTCGGTGAAAACGATGCCGAAACGATCAGCGGAATAAATTAAACGCTTTAAAATTAACAAGCCGGCGATAAGCCTTCGGTTGGGAAAAACGAAATATTTATATGCGCGAGTACGTATGGTCCTGCGTCGAAAATCGGTATTCTAAACGAGTTTGAGAAACGTCAGATCGGACGTCAGATAAAACATCGTCGGTCAACATCAGCCGGTTTAAACCGAATCGGCGAAGTGATACGGCGAGTCACGCTGCTCTCGCGAGAAGCGCCGCGCGAGAATAGCTAGATTCGCGATTCGAAAACCGGTTTTTATCGAGGTGTAACGGCATCCTTAACAATCCATTCGCATGGAAATGTTTTACCCAGCCAGATTTGGGAGGATACCGGTATTGACGGCCCAATGACGGCGAGTATCCTCTTCCTCGGCGCGTACTTGTCGGATAATTAACCCCGGTAACCTGACGTGACTTCGATGTAGCGTATCGATCATAACGTATCTGGCAAAATTTTTTACCACGATATCGCGAGAAGGACAGGAACTTAATTAAAGGTTGTATATCAACGCATGCGCGTGCGTGTACGTGATAATTTTGCTTTAGCCTCGTGATTCATCTTTCGTGCAAGAATAAGGTCGATTACAAGTCATTGCTATTATTATCACTTAGGCTGGCATTCATAGTTCGTTCTTATTTTAAGTAAAGTCTTAAGATGTTAATGTATAGCTCTCTGTTTAGTTCATCTTAAGATTGTATACTTAAGACAGTCTTAAATGTAAAAATCGACTACGAATACCGGCTTTAGATTTGTATACAAGGTCGATTACAAGTCAATGCTGTTACTATCACTTAGATTCGTATCTAAAAAAATCTACCTTGCTAGCCGATTGACGGGCAGACTCTGAAGGCTTTCTCTATCCGGATACTTTATTTACTTCACGCTCGTCCTGTATCTTAAAAGTAACAGTCTCGAAGCACCCGTATCCGCTTGTTGCAAGAACGATGGCTTCAGGTTCTTGCCGTATGGATGCCTTGGGTCCCTTGGGTGGGCCTATGGATACGTGGCGAGGAGAATGGAATGAGAAGCATTGTGCATCGCGAACGTGTGCCATCATCGACTGCAAGCTTTTGAACGTCAGACCCGATTTCATAACGATTCGAACGAAAGTTTCCACTCGTCAGGCCCTTCATCAAATGTACAGGATTTCTCTCTCTCTCTCTCTCTCTCTCGAAATACAATAAACCAAATCAAACCAGTAACTATATAGAATCACATTACATCAAATTTTGACCAATTTAATTTTACGTCCACTCTTTTTCAATGTATGACTTAACTGATGTTAAGGAATGATATTACGAAATAGTTATGTTCAAAAATAGAATTGAAAAAATACATTGTGGCTGTGCTCCAAAATTCACTGTTAGTGCTGGTAGTTTTGGAACACAGTCTATAATATATCTTTTCCAAAAAATAATACATTGAGAAGAAAAATAGTTGCAATTACCATAATTCAACTATATTTTATAGTCATTTTTAAAGACAACTATATTTATAGTTATTTTAATCATACAAATACAGTCAATCATACTATTAATAATAATCACAGCTTGAAAGTTTGTAATTTTTTCTTAACATATTTTTTAGTTATTATCACTACTGAATAATGAATTAAAAAAATAGTTATATTCACTATAATTGCAATTACATTTACTAAATAAAGATATTCATTTTATTTATAATTTATATCTTAACGTTTTGCTATATTAAATATACATACTATTAAATATTAAATTATCATACCTTATAGTACAATTTTTTTATATTTGAGAGAACTATATATATATAGTAATATATTGTAATAACGGCTGTAAAATGTAGTTGAAATTATTTTACTATGCAATTATAGTCACAAATACCAAACACTTTTCCCTCTGAGTATAAATTCTCAAATCAAAGATTCAAGTATGAATAAGTACATTTAAATACATTCATTCATGGTAACTGACTATCGAAAGCGAATTAAATAATCATGATATTCGAACTATGTCGTGCGATAGAAGATAACAATGCTGATGGCATCATTGTATGGAGAAGAGTTTTGGAGGATCGTAGCGACTCCACGAAGTAACGAGTTAAATCACTCCGACGAGTAACTTCCTCCTAGAGAACAGAGATACGCTTCATCGACTAGGGGGATCACAAAATGTCTCTAAACACAGCCGCTGTTGCCGAGGGCCCGGTTGTGTCTGGCTTTTATGAAATTCAAATTTCTACCGTGAGGGAGAGAGAATCCGCGCGATTCCCTTGACGCGGTATCGGCCAGAGCTGTACACTCCCGTGGGAAATGCTCGTTATTATTAACATCCGATCGAGAGACAGACGTAAAACGTGTGGCAGCCTGTAATCAGCGACGTATTACTTATCCCTACCACGTCAAAATTGCACGCGATCCAGCACTGTACGCGGATCCGGCGGGAGCCGTAATGAGCACTTGCGGGAATTCGCCGTAGATGAGTTATCGAATGATCCAAGGGGCTTTTTATCGTGGAAGATCCTTCCGCAACCGAGGAATCTTTCTTCGGTGCTCCTCTCGAGACTCCTTCATAAAGGTCACTCGTAAATTAATCTTCTCTCATTCCCTTTAGATATTAATCTTTTAGTCCAAACTATTTTCGACGGATTGATCGAATCTATCTTTTAGCTAGTATTTTTCAATGTGCTGCCTTGTCATGACAATTATATTTTCCTATATGTTTATACATGTCTATTTTTACAAGATACGTCTTCCGTAAAATTAATTTGGTCACTATAAATACGAATCAAAGATTGCCCATCTATTCTCCGAAGAGATTTAGAAAGTTATATAAAGACTTCTCTACGGATTCAGATTACAGCTGATTCGAAAATCCTGTTTTAGGTACCTTCGTTAATCATTTCGACTTTTTTTATCGGTACGATCTCAAACTCTGATCCGGATTTATAATTAGATTCTCACAATATAAATCCTCGTTTTCTTGATATAATAGATTCAAACTTAAGGGATGATGTTGATTGAAACTCAGTGGGATGTTTTACGCAATATAACCGCCGTCTGTTTTTCGGCAAACCACTGACGATTCGACGCAGATACGCCACCACAAGATGACACATTGAAAGCGGAAGGGTTTCCTTTTTCTATCTCTTTTTTTCTCACAAGTCGTAGGTGTCGCGTTCCTTCCAGTCTCATATAAGTTTTTTTTTATATTGCGAGTATTTCCATCGCAGTAGGGGTGTCCAGTTCCGTGGTATTCACAATGAATGCTAAATTCAACATCGTTCCCCTTTACCGCGCAACGTCTTCGGTGATTTCGAGACCGTGCCGTGGAGGAGATAGCCAGATACGTGTGCATAAAGCAGGAGAAATCACCAACAATGAGCTAACAATGAAGCATCGTGCACCCCGCTGCCTGTCAACCGCCAGACTTCTCTCGTTTTGTGGGGAACCCATTTATATATTTTCCTAACATACCTGACTCCGTGCGGTCAGAGTTTCTCAAGCTCGCGTCCCCACTCGACTCTTCCCGAGAAACTCATAACTCTCTATTATGCACATATTTCACGAAATGTGAAGATTCGTCTTTCCAACCAAAAATCTAAGCTACATTCAATATTTATTGCATTTGCACCAATTTACGTTAATCAGTTAGGAAAAAGTTTTTCAATTAAAAAATCAACACTACGACAATTATTGACAATATTAATTTATAATTGAAATATCAATTAAAAATAATTTTTAAAAATATCAAATTCATACACACGTAAAAACTTTTGCGTGAATGAATTTAATATTTACTTTGTTACACGTCTACATTTTTCATTTCGAAATTATGGAATAAAAAACATGTATATCGAATTTAAATATGTATTAATTGCGCGGTTACGCAATCCACAATCCTATTACCAAGGAGAGCTTCCGTTTGTCATCTCCACCGCCGCACCGATAAAATGAGCATCCCTGGGAATGTTTCTTGAGCGGCACAATACGGAATAATAGGATTACATAAACAACGGCAACAAGGTATTGTGGCCAGGTAGGTAGGTAGGTAGGTAGGTAGGTGGGTAGAAAGGTAGAAAGGTAGATAGGTAGGTAGGTAGGTAGATAGGTAGAGAGAAGATGGTCGCCTTAGGTGCCAGACCGGAGGTACAGTTGGCCAGGAGACATTTGCCAGATTGCATTCCGTATTGAGCTGATACTTTGTGGATTTCGGACAATAAAACCGCTACCAACACCGACGCGTTGTATTGCCGTGGCGGTCGACCCTCTGTCATGCGGTCGCTTTCATTCGAGTAGCGCGACACGACGTTCCCTTCAACACGGGGCACCACTAACACTATTACGGAGACCGCGCAACCCCTCGGGAGGATTCTACGGTGGCTGCGCGTCTCTCGCGACACCCCAGTTAGTCAATAGCCGGTGCATTGTCAAAATATTGGCGGCGATCAGATCGCACGGTCCATTGTGCCTCCCTCTTCTTATGCTTCGAGCTGACTTCTTTTAAAGGCGGGACTCGCCGCAATTTCCCGAGAACTTTCCTACGAGATACCGGCTGCTTGCTATACGACCGCGGCTTTTCGTGGTCTGCGGTCTGTGGCCTCCCGGTATCTCCTACCGCATTGCGTAGCCGAGAGCACGTGACTCTTTTTTTTACACCGCCTGCGTGGACTTCTCATGCCAGCGTGGTTTGACGTGCGACCTTATAATGTTGGTAACTGTATACATAATTGTCGTTTATTCGCGATAAACATTATGGTAATTGCAAGCTTTCCACCTGTATCAAATATTATGGTAAACACGAAGATACATGCAAAAACTGGGAACAATAGAGAGGAATTGAAAAATTATATATAGTTTATATATATAGTTTTGCATTGTGTATCTTAGTGAATGTCACAACTACAGATGATTATTAAAATGTCGATTTCTCACAGACACGAATAAAAGTTTTAACGATATTAAGAATCTTTATAAAAGTTTTAAATATCAATTTTCTAAGAATTTATTTACGTTACGTCATATAATTTAAGATTTAAAAAATTTAAGAAATTAAATTTAAATCTATGCAGTAATAAACTACGTTACATTTTGTTTGATATCCAGTTCATACATTGATAAAAATATTTCTTTTTAGATAAACAAAATATTGTGGAAAAAATTACTAGGAAAAAAAATCCGAAACGTTTTATTTAAAAAATATATATGTATTCAATCATGCGAAAAATAAATATCAAAATAAAAAAAATAATACAAATAAACTAACAAAACAAAGCAGAGATCTACAAATTTGAAACACAAGGCGATTCGTCAACCTGGATCAATGTATACAAATATTGGTGTGTTAGTACTGACGAAATTTTTGCTCTCTGTCAACGCTGTATCGTTGCTTTTTCGATCAAGATAATCGTCAATATGCGCTCTCGGAAACTTTGATATGTACTGTAAATAGTCCTGTTTTATTGACCGATGGATTGTATCTCACCATAGAAGCTATGGTTTATCAATCAAACGCATATCTATATTTATTTAACATTACATACCTTCGCACAACTGCAATTGCGAGTGCAACTTTCGTTTAACATTTAAAAAAAAATAAAAGAGAACGTTACAAGGCGTAAATTATCCAAATAAAAAAGCATGTTGAAATAATTGTACAAATAAAAAACCATTCTAAAATTGGTGTATATATTGAAATCGAATATTAAAAAAAACATAAAATTCTTTCGTCAAACAGTGAAAGTTTCACTGAATATTTTTAATAATTGACATTTATAAAATATTATATATATAGAAATTTCTTTTTGTATGTACGATTAATCTATAATATGAGGAACCAAGTCTTTAACAAATTATCTTACTTATATTATATCACTCAACAATGGCACGTAATATAAACAAATAATAATTTATTCAATTTATGTATACGATAGATAATTTACATGGACTATATAATAGAATATCGATAAAATAATAATTATAAAAGTAAAAAGAAAAGAAGAAGCCATACAGGCTTAAAAAAATCATACAAAGTACATACATACATTGCACGCAGAGCTTTCTTCTAAACGGTCGATAAATTGCTAAATCACGCATTAATTTTCCGTCACTTATCGGTTTCGTTATATCGCGCCGTTATCACAGTCACGCCGGTACCGTCCTGGGAATCCAAAGCGGATCGAGAAAACAAGCCGGCACGGGGTGCATCGTTTCGCATTGCATCTAAAAAAAAAGAAGCGTAGGATCGCTTATCGTCAGTCGTCGGAGCGACGTCCTCCAGCAAACCGCAAACTACCGGCCATAATCGCGACGCGGTAGGGGCAGTTTTGAAAAACGCACGCCGGCAAAGCCTGAGTACTCTATCTAGAATAGGCATTCCTTGAGCGTACGCGGATCCGGGATAATCACGCGCATCAATTACCCCGCGAATTATGATGCGCATCTGCGGCGGCGAACGATTTATGACGAAAATTGGATGTCCGTTTTATCTACGAGTTATCTCGGCGCGGCTTCCCTTTTTTACGCGTAAACCTAACTCATCGCTTTTAACGGGTATTCGTTGCAAAAATATCCGTACGCTCGTCTCTCTCGTTTGCGGGTCTTCCTCGATTATCTCGTTTCCCTCCTGCGCAAATTTTACGTCATCCTGTAATCGTGCACATAGGTAAGTAATGCCGCACACACACACACATACACACACACGTATGTAAAAAATATGCAGTCAAAAGCCGTCTTAATTAACAATTAGAGTGAAATTAAAAGTTGATCCAACTGCTGAAGGAGATTAAAACAACGATTAAAAAATATTACATTTGCCAAGCACATGTTATTGCATCGATCGCAAGATTTTATCTCTTGTACACACACACACACACGCACACGCACGCACGTACAAAACCATTCATATACGGCTACTCTCTCATTTGTACGAAAAAAATAAAGCAACTCGCAATTGTGATTAAATCGTTCCTTTAGTTCAGAAGTAACACAATTTGAAAAATTAGTAATAAATTCTTTTTATATAAGTTTTATAAGTTTTAGAATATTAGCAACATCAAATCGACGATCTATTTTAATTTGGAGGCATTATTATTTCAATTTGTGTTGCAAATCCGAAAAATAATCAGCACGCAGTCATCTAGTTGAGATAAATTTATTTAAAAATATATATATTATAGAGGTATTATTCCAATTGTAATTTTGATCCTAATTGGCGCTTCTTTTACTTGATACATTCATATAAGAATATATGAATATATGTTTAGCCTGTTTTTAATATTGTTAAAAAAAAATAAGTTGATTCCCAAAAAGGGAAAAAACTATTTTTTGATTTGGCAGAGAATTATTAACTAATCAAATAATATTGAAAAAGTATATTCTTAATATAATTAAATATCATTTTTGTTTCACAACTATTACAAAAAATAAAAAAACCATTCTGTTTTAGTTGCAATGATTTTTACGATTTTTTTATGAAGTTAAGTCACTTCATTTTTTATAATTGACAGGGTATTAATGTTTACTTGATTCATTCGTAACAACTTCAAAAATCATATTTCTTAAATTATGCCACTTTTGAAGTGAGAGAGCGACATTATGCAGGATTCAGGATAATGGAAAGTTATTTCAACGTGATTTTTGACTTACGCATGTTTATCTAGAAATCTCAGAAGTCCACAACGATATTTCAGAACGTTGCAACCACCTGCCTGCAAAGTGGACTTTCTTAATTATGTGTGAAGTAATCTCTGCCAGGTGCCGCCGTCTCTAATTCAACGATACTGCCGATTTAATAATCGTGAAATTACTTTTCGATCGTGCTTTTCGATTTGCCGATTCGTGTCAGATTACGATCTCCGAGATGCGGGCATGCTAAATATACGCGTCTTGGAAACACAGACTCCCGTTTTTGCGGACTCATGCATGAATCCGATAACAACCAGTGCATTCACGTTTCGATCTCGGAGTGACGCAACGCTCGAGGTATTAATGAGCCATTTAATTGCTTTCGAAAACCCATCGTGGTGTCATACCTCACGCGCTGCTACATGTCCTCGGTATTGCGAAAACCTCTCCGATTCTCGGTGTTAAGCGGCACTGCTAAACGCATCGTAGCGTTTGCCGAGAGTATTAGTCGCATTAAAAGCGGTCTCATAAGCTCTCATCTGCATGAACATCTGACATACGGCGGGCACAAGTGATGCTGCCCCATCTGCCGCCCTTTATACCCCATTCCTGTCCTTTAAATGCTCTCGAGCACCGTGCAACGAACCGAGGCATAGTATTATTATAGTAAGCTTATGTCGATTCTAGAAATCCTACGAGTCGAATCTTTAGCTTTTATTCGTACCGTATTTTCGACTCACTTTAATTTAAAATTCCAGTGTGACGTGGTAAAAAAATATGAAACATCGGTCTACTTTGTAGGGAACTCGCGGAGCCGACGAGAAAATCAACTTGAATTAGGCTAAAATATTTGTTCTCCCTCTCTAAAGAGGTAGAACAGGGTTCTGCCTTTATTTAGGCCTAGATGTATGTCTGTGACGGACGTGAAAGTATTTCCTCAATAAAAGTCGCCACACGCGCGGATGGCGGCATATTCCGCGGTCCTCGTCCCGTATCCTTTGTTCGTGGGAGATACGTATGAAGCGTGACAAAACGCGTGAACTTTCTTAAGTCCGCGCGTTTTGTCACGCAGGAACATTTGGACCGACATTCGTGGCAAACGAGTCGTGACGACGCGCCGGCCGGGGGACCCCAATTCCTTCCTACCTTCAAAAGAATATTTACAATAAAGCATTCCGCGGGGCGAGCCTTTATCTTTGGGATGTTCTCACCGTATGTGAGCCGCTGAATCACTCAGTCTATTTACGGTAGACGTACGCGCCGCGATAATGAATTATTACGGTCGCGAACGTAACGGCGAACGATTCGTCTCCATAGCGCGGAACCGTGTCCTTTGTCCCGAAAAGATGCAGCGAGATGATGTAACACGAGTGACGGGTCGGTGACAATGTTGCAGTTAATCTCCGCATAACGAAAGAGTAATGACCTCGCGACATGTGATGATATTCGCGCCCCTACGATACCCCCGACAATCCCTCCGAGCTTGTCCACGGGATATTTACATTATCCAACGCGTACGAGATTCTTGGAAATTCACGGAATATGTAGCGCGATGCTAATGAGCGCCAGCATTGTAATAATGAGATTACATAATAGTGAAATAATAAATAACAAATATATTGTACATAATATTATATCGCGGTTTATACGATACACACGAATTATGGAATTATACTGCGTTCGCTTGTTTGAATTATGTGATTTAATCGTACTAATCATACAGAACAGAGATTTGCGAATATTTTAGAAATTATACACACGCTGATCGGGATAACTCAATAACAAGCAATCGTTCAGTTCGCTGATCGCCGATTAGATATTTCGGTGACACGATATGAATACAAAAGAGCCGACAAATGTTCGGCTAATTTCTGTTTGCGGCATAAGGTCGATGATACGGTCCTGGCTGCATGCGGTGCACACACAAACATTGTACAAGTACCAACCCTTCATAGCTCAAGCACGCCTCACTATGGTGGCTCCCTTTTTTCCTCGACCCTTCAATTTAATCAGCTTCATTCAGTCTACCGCGAAACAACCTGCCACATGGTGGCCATTGTAATGCACTGGATATTATTAACGATACACACACACACACACACACACACACACACACACACACACACACACACACACACACACACACACACACACATACACATGCTCACATGCGCACCCGAAGTGCGGATCGTTTCGTTGTCTCGTTCGCTTTTTATACGACAGCGCGCTATCACCACCATGAATAAATACGGAGAACGCCATATGCACTCACATGCTTTCTTTGTCGGTGTTGTTATTGTCATTTGTCACACGACCCGCTTTCGCGCTCTCGCCGGCTCAGAAATTCCGCGATGGAGGACGATGGTTTCCGCCGCGGCTCCTTCGCCCGTTCTAACGGCGCATCGATAATGTTCGCGGTAGTAATGTAAATTACTCCGAGTCTGGCGCTAGTAGCACGAAAACTCGCGCAATCCTTGCCAATATGAGAAAATTTGACCGTTTTCTTGGTATAAATATATATATCCCGCACGCTTCCTCTCCTCTCGCCAGCCATCTCAGAGATACCGTCGACACCTTGGCGCGAGGCCAAAG
This sequence comes from Acromyrmex echinatior, assembly GCF_000204515.1. The sequence continues at coordinate 3,816,307 of NW_011626988.1, read as the reverse complement.
ACGCGGATTCTCCTGATGCCCTTCGCCCAAAGTGGGACAGAACTCAGCGAAGTGCTCGTACTTCGGTAAGACTTGCCTCACTTCGATAATGGATTTTCGCTGTGTCCTAGAAATTTCCGAGAAATAAATGTACTGCATATTAAAATTACCAGTTTTCCGTTTTCCATCACTTAGCTTAGGACATTTCCTTTTAGGCATTTAAGGCATAAAATTAAGTAAACCACGGTAGTTACAGGTAATCAGACAACTTATCGATTGTTTGAATCTGTAAGACTTCGATTAAATTACTACTCTTTGCTCTTACATTGACACTATGTTCCTCAAGTAATAACAGATGGATTAGGTTTTTAATCAGAAAATAATCACCTGTGATATTTTTACATCCCAGCAGTGAAAAAATGTAAATTGTTATAGAATAAATATTGTTTTCTTTCTTTCTTTTCTAATAACCATTCTTTATGAATTTTTAAATATGCAATTCCATTGAAAACTTGAAATAAAAAAGCGTTATATTAATTAAAATCTTTATTTTTAGAAATACTGTCATAATAATAAGCTACTTAACGTGCTTAATCCATTTAATATTATATTTCTTTGGTTTTTATATTTACTTTATATTTACTTTAAAAAAAAATATGAATAAAACCGTATTAATAATAATTTTAATAATAATTTTAATTGCAGGGCTGTTAAAATATTTTAGACGATTTATGTAAAAAAAATAAGGACTATACGGAAAGAATAAGTTTACTGAAAGATGTATAAATTTAGCTAGATGTGAACATAATTTTATTAGACGCTCAAACTGATTGCTAAAATATCAAAATTTTTTGCGACAATATTCAGCATGTTTGAGATTACTACATATCTATTTTGATGATCCAACAAAATTATTTTTAAATCTGTATCTAGCTAAATTTTTAGATCCTTTAGCAAACTCATTCTTTACGTGCAGTCTCCCAAATTAAAGGAAATAATAGATACAGCCTCACAGATATACACAATAATAATTGTATACACTTTGTCCAATTTTCAATAAAAGATAATAGAGATTAAAAAATAAACAACCTCGCTAGAAACGATTAAAGGATCCAGCTGAGTGTGCTTATTCTCAAATTTCATTCACGCGAGGTGTCATTGAATATTAAAAATGCCGATGATTGCGGATGCCAGCGCTGAATAAGACGCATAATAACGGGAATCTTGACGAGCACCTTTACGGGCTTGATTGAACTCATGGCCGAATATTGAATTCGGCAGAATGCAGTGTTCAAAATCAACGAGTCTATCCGGTCCATTCGAAGCGGACAACGTCCGGTGATAATGACGGAGATGACTGTGGCAGTTTCGATGATTAACGACTATCGACTGCCGGTCGATTGAATTCGATTTGTCTTCCCGGACGCCTCAGGTAAAGCTATCCTTTAATCATTCCGGCGTTTCCGATCGGAGTAATGAGTTTACACGGCAATCGACGGACTTTACGTGAAAGAGTAGCCTGCCTAACTTGATCGTGATCGATGAATCGCAAGCATCTATAAAGATGTTACTGCGTTGCTTACGGAAAAAGCGAGCACCGCGCCGCTGAGGCTGGTAATTTGTTCGTAATGCGGTCTTATCGTTTCCAGAATAATCGTACATTTTTATTACGTATGAAAACACGAGATGTCCGTAGAGAAGATAAATTTACGGTGACGACGATCTTAAAGTTTTGCGACGCGTAAACGAGAAATTTTATCGCAGACGATTAAACAATACTTTCGCGCGTTGAAATTGAGATTTTTATCTCACTGTCGCGTCAAACGTAAGCTTTCTTATAACGTTCGGTAAAAAAAACAGATCGATCATTTTGACTACTGGTTATTGCCATCACAAGTATCAATCAGTCACTAGGAGGACTTTCATTGTATATGGAGGAAGTCGTTAAAAAAACATAAAACTTATTTCACAATCCTCCATTACGGCCATTAACTTTCATGGGACATAGTTCCGGAATGTTGATGCTAGATACATATCGCTGTGCACCTAGGAAGTAACTCTTGGCATGTAGTCGAAACAGTACACGATTTGAAATTGTATATCGAACATACTTCATCGTTCGGTACAAATCAATTTAATGATGTATTGTAGCGTATAAAAAACTAACGCATATAAAAAATTATGCACAAATTCTTCCTACAAAAATACATGCACACGATTTTTCCATAAAACAGCAAAAAAATTGTAATCCGACGTTTGTATTTTTTTTTTTACGAATTTTTAATTTAAAACTATTAAGACACTTAACGTTGCAAGCGTTTTCTTCATTCCATCTATTTATTTATATATTTGAATGCCTATATTAATTTATTTTAATACTTTCCTCCCATTTTTATTCTACTTTAATTTTTTCTTTGTTATATTATTTAATCTTATTATTAAAATTTATGATTAAAACAATGAAAATGAATTTAGACTCTGTAGAAAGTAAACCATAAGGCTAACATACGTATACATCTTATATTTTTGTCTATATGTAATTTTATCAATTATAATTTGTATACGTTATAATTTATTTCTAAGATGCGTTTCATTTATAAACTTTAAATATTATAGTTGACTTTTTAAATCGGGATAAGTATTATTGAAATACTCTTATTTGATTTGAATTTTATTTTTGGATAATCGCGATGTTTATCACATAAATCACTTGATTACGCACCACACGTTTAATTTATCACGATTGTTTTCTGAATTTAAATTACAAAAGCTATATATGCCAGCTATATATCTTTTTCAAATATTTCATTATTTTTAAACTATGCACTGAAGAGAATCTAAAAATGAGAGAAAAAGAGAGAATCGAAACGTATATATTCCATATTATTTAATAAATTCACTCTATTACTTATTAAAAAATTAATGTTATATCAATACAGCATTATTTTAATGGAAAATAATTTTGTTAATTTAATAACGCTATAAATAAAACAAATACGTTATGCACTTGGTTTAATAAAATTTTACTTGTTTCTTTAATAATATTATTATAAATTAACAAAAATATTTTCAATTAAAATAATACTATTGATATACTTATTTTTAGTACAATCATTTGATGTCGGTTTCTCTTGTTGATATGATTTTAATTTTATTCATTTTTTTAATGAAATTTCTCATTTTGCAAGTCAGGATGAACAAAATACAGTTATTGTAATTTGTGGAACATACAGGAGATATGTCACAACGTTTTCTCACTCAATTTTTTTTTTTTTTTTTTTTCATAGGTCAGACAAATATTGCAGCAATGTGCGGGCGGAGAATCGATTAAGCCGATCCGATTCCCGGGAGGAAAAAATGGTAATGTATTCCTGAAGGCGATTGGACGGTGGCCCATATCTCCGGGGTGAAAGTGCATTTCCGCGCGCAACAATCGGCCATCGTCTTTGGCATCCGGCGTCCGAAAATAGCAGCATTCCGCCGAGTTTATAACTGCCACGGATATAAACGGCGAGAGAATCGATTGACCAGGTAAACACGTGCGCGCTCATATCCGGCCGGGTGTATCTTTCTAAATTCGGCTTTGTTATCGGCAGCAGGGCGTCACGCCGCGCCAAGCCATATTGCAATATTCTGCCGACGCTGCACATGATAGGATAGGATCCGATCAACGTCGGGCGTGGGTGGTGCGATAAAAAAGATGGTAATGTATTCTAAAGAATGCAATAGCACGCTCATACACGTGCGGCGCATTAACTGCGAGAATACTCCGTGAAGAAGAAGCCCTTGTGGCAGACGGCGCGAAAGGTAGGTATAGGGTTTGTGCCACCCCTTCCCCGTCCCCATCAAAAGGGGGACATTTTTTGAAGAATCCCGAAAGCTCTCGTTCTATATTGGCCGGAAGCGGGACGAGGAAAACAGTCGAGACGACGGGGGCTCAACGTGCAAGTTACTTTGACACGTTCCCCGCCGTCGCTGTTGTCGGTGAGTTTCGCCTTAAAGAACTGCGGGATGTCGGTATACCCCGCAGCGTAACAACGGCTTCCCGCTTCGTTCTCTCTCACTCTCTCTTTCATTCAGTCGGACCACTTTCGGAATACTTCAAAACTGTCGTTCCTACATATGTATAGTGCGACTATAATTCGGCGTCGTCCGATGTTTCGTGATAGATCGGGTCGAGCGATACGGGTTCGTATTGTACAGAATCAAGATCGATAAAAGAATTTTGAATTTTTATCGAATATCGCGGGCCAATCGCGTGGATTGGCTCGTAAAAATCTACGGGCAATCCGATATAAGACATTATTACGTGATCACTTGAATGGACGTTCTCCACGTTGGAGGTAGAACGAGAAGCCGAGAAGTTGAATTTAATACGGGTTCGTAGTTGATACATAATTCGATTTAGAATGTAAACTAAAAGTTCACAATGTCTATAAATTTCTCGTAACGAGTCAATGTAATTAATTAGCCTTTATAAATTAATGGAACTTTTGCGGAAATTGTCGGGATTGAGTAGTACGTCATTGTTGGAAACGAATCGTGTGCCAACAGTTTTATAAATTAAATTATGTAGAATTCCTCCATATATGTACGCGATGTGTTCGTAAATTTCCTTATTTTTCTCTCCCACGCGACTATTACTGTAGAATTATCACGAGCGAATTCACGATGATAAAGTGATTCGAGCGATCGTAAAACTTAATTTATATAATGGACCGCATCTTTGATAATGCCCCTATCATGCTCGTATTATTACGCGAACGGATAACGCAGGCACTTGACGGGAAATATCACGATGCGTTATCGATTTCACTGCATTTAGGGCTTTTTATCTTAATTACACCGCAGACCCAATTCACGGGTATATTATTAGCTCGTTAATATATTTTATAGGCGGCCACTAACAAGCCTTTGTCACTGTAAACGTGAATTTGTGGATTAAGCTTAATTAAAATCTCGCTGTGGGATCGTCACAATTATTTTCATAATCATTCCACCGTCGCTTTAATTACCGTATCGTAAACGTGCGCATTCGCATGGCGCGTGCAATACTCCGGAATGTAATTTTGCTCGCTCGGCCGTCATCGAGAAATTTGCATTTTACAGGTAACAATTACGCGCGGTTTACAAAACATGATCACTATCGATCTCATCTGTTATAGTTCCGAATTTTTTAAAGATGTCACAGCATAAAACATTTTCAATGTCAATTATGTTTCATGAACAATTAATTTGAATAAGGTGCAATTTGAAAAATTGGTGTAACACGTCTCTCTCTCTCTCTCTCTCTCTCCCCCCTCCCCCCTTTTAAAAAGTATTAAAAAAATAAGAAAGCTTAAAAGAACAAAACTAATTTGCAATATTTTTAAGCAAATTTGTGAGCATTTTGTCAATAATTTATGTATATTTTTTTGCACTATAATACTTCCAATGAAGCTATATTATTTTTCTAGGTGTTTTAAATTTCATGTACTATAATACATTCAAAAATTATCTTAATATAACGGTGATGTTATCACTGTCGTTATGTTATAAATATCTATTACAAGAATATTAATATTATTATTACTGTGAAAATCATGTATACGCAAATCTCAAAAATCATTTGCATTCTTCTATGTTTATTAAAATTTGACATAGCTAACGGATGAGAAAATGTTTCCAGAAGAACGATATATCGCGTGCCTGCGAGATGTGCGCTATTGTGATATTCTTCGTTTCGCGTAAAAACGCCAAGTTCAACGACTTTGCATATCGAACGAGAAATTTAGTCGAATTCCTCGGACGTCCCGCATAGCTGCCGCGATGAAGAAACGTCACATAACTGGTGGGCTGGCAGCGAAAGAGATACGAATCGGTAAACGCTACATCGCCGTCGACAGCAAGCCGGATTGCGAGATACCATACCGGGTGTCGGATTAATGGCTTCCCGACGGGGTGTAACGATCATTCCGCACCCCGTGAAATATCTCGAGGGACACGGACAACTCGTTGCACGTTTTGATTCGTGGAGGGCATCATCGCAATACACCCCTCGAGATCGCGCCAATGCAAGTCCACGTGCGTGTATGTACAAATCTACATTGGCGAGGAAGATTTAAGGCGTCACATTGTGCGTAACAACGAAGGAAGGGGCCTCCCTTACTAGGGATACTAGGCCTCCTGAAATCTCGGCTATGGAAAACGCCTATTCTGGGGCTCGCTTCGTCGCGATTACATTCCGACCCGATTCGCGTATATGTACGTCAATCCTTCGAAATGGGTGTCCGTGAGATATACGGCTTTCGAGGCTCTCGAATATCTGATCGACTTGCCACAGTACCTTGTCAAATGGTCATGGTATCTCTGAATATCTGGCGAGGGTCTAGCGGTTCGCAGGAATTGGTATTAAAGCTATTAGAGATATCTAGAATGAGACACGCACTCCAAGATGTACTAGGTATCAGAGAAGGTTGAAAGCATTAATGCAGCCACGAGAATCATTAATAAATTCTTATTAATATGTGTATTTTGTATTTCATTTTCAAAAATGAAAAATTACGTATGCAATATCATCAGGGTTGACAAAAATGTTTTATACACGTTTCAAACTGTTTAAAACGTGCTTAATTGATGTTTTTAACATGTTTCAAACATGTTTAAAAATTAAAGCACGTATGAAATATTAAAAACATGTTAAAAAAAAACATTATTTTTTGCCAATCCTGAATATTATTATATTTCACAAAAAAAAAAAAAACAAAGATTGCGAAAGAAATATCTCGTGTCCTTGAATTGTTAGCTTCAAGCCACCGGATATTTCCAGGATAGCTGCTGGCGACTATCTATAATAGGAAATTTACTTATCGGGCACGCCAAGAATTTCTGAGATTATCTGAAATTTTCAAATATCCCGGAACATTCCGAAACTCGCGGCAAATCTTACAATCGATTGGCAGGAAGTCGCCGTGGGCGATCTTCAAAATCAATTCATAATACCTTCAAGGTACTTCGGCGTTCTGTGGCTGTGACCTCATTATAGCTGAAGAAGATTCCGTTACCAATATCCGACTATAACTTCAGTCTGTTCGAGACGAGATCTTATATTTGCAGCCGATTTCCCAACCGAACATTCCATACAGTCTGGACTGCCGATATTTCGCGTTGCGTAAGACTACGTCGAGGTCTGAGTGTCATAATAAGACCAGAACAAGAGAGAAGCAGACAGGAGAGCTTCATCAAGATAATGTCTACAGCAATGGATTACGAAATGAAATGAACGTTAAGTCTGAAAAATGATTTATGACTTAGGTTTTTACCGAACAAAAACTATTTCATATATGTTGCATATTTACGCTGATTTTCGCATGATATAACTGATTGATTACAAAGTTCATAAATCAAAGATGTAATTAGCAATAATAACATATCCGCTTATGCATCTTCAGTTTAATGATAACTAATCCTATTAAACTAGTTGCAAACGTCACTTAAAATTAATATTCCATATCATACCGGTGAATAATTTATGCGAATAATTTAACGTGTAAATAATTTGTATAAATGCATGAGATAATAAAAAAGCGAATAATGACAATATAATTGCGTTACATAATTGAATTAGAAGCGAATAAATCAATACCTTCAGAATGAAATCCATGAATGCAGGATATCTAGATTTAGAAGACGTTTATTAATGAAACCATTGTTAAAATTAGCTGTCATTATGACCTTCGCAAAATTATGATGCCCCCCCCCCCCCCCCTCTCTCTCTCTCTCAGAGAGAATTACGATAGTTGTTCGACAGATTTGGCTACGCTTTTCAAATTACTTTTAACTGCTCTCTTTTTGAATGGATGTCCTAATATTTCCGAGTATTGGTATTTGTGGAGACGCATCAACGCCGCATTTTGAACGAGTAAAAGTCTTTACCGTTACTAATCACGTATTCTCTATCGTAAATTTATTTTTGGCAAACCATCTCGACCATTTTTACCATACCGCTGTAGGATATCCTTCCACAGACGCTACGTGTATGGGAAGACTAAACGTGGTCCCGTACAGGAACTCGCCATTGAGACGCCGACGTTTTCCAACTACGGTAAACACGGCCGGTCGGTGCCGCGTTAACCGCCATCCGGGAGCGCGTTTATTCGCCGACCTTCTTGCACGCCACATCGACGACGATGAAACGAAACACACTGGGGCGGTCTGCAGGCGGTCTTTCCAGCGCGAAAGCTCCGCCTGCGAGGCCAGCCGGCGTGCATGCACGGTGCATGCACGAGAAACGTCAACTTCTTCGTGGTCACCTACTTACCTCTTCGTCTTCCCGTCCATCCGTCCGTACGTTCATTTCAACTGGCCTTCTCGGACACGCGGCGCGCCCTTCGTTCGTATGCTAATGCCCATGGCGTTTCGTGAGGCGATACAGTTTTCGTTGTTGACCCTAGCTGACCTCCTCCTCTGGAGAATGGGAGAATTCATTCTTCGAGTGAAAGTGCGGGCGACGATGCGAGGACGCTTTCCGTCGTCGATAGACGTCGCAGTTCATGTCACTACGAACAAACGTACAGGCAATGAGCGATTCTGTTGTTCGAAACGAAGAAATTTCTATGAACAATGTCATCTGCGCTTTTCCGAAGGAAGATACGACTCTCCCGTTCATGAATTCGATTATCGGTTTTTACTGGATGCTTATTCGCCACTCTTTCCGAATTCTCGTACCTACATATCGAAGAGGATTTGTCACAAGCCTTCCTTTCCACAACATTTTCTTCTTTCGCTTTTTCACAGAAGATCGGAAGCCGACTCACGTTTCGGAAAGCCACCTTTACAGACACCATGAAATGCAAAATGGAAATTCATATAAGCTGGACTTTGGTTATCTATTTTCCAACTATTGATTAAATAAAGCAAAATATTTTCAAGGAGAAAATTCTTCGTTCACTAATTACTAATTTCTCAAATATTAAGTAGAGCGTACATCAAAATTTGTCTTTATTATCCAAGTTAACTTTTTAATGCATTTTCCAACTTCACTTTCCAATAATATATATTCTATATCGCTTAGATTAAAGAATGATTCTTTCCTTTCTTTCGATAATGATCTTATGGTCTCAAATTATAATATATTCCTAATCGACGAACCGTAACGAATGATAATTTATGTAACAATCCATCTCATCGCCGATGTTTTGTAGGAAGACCTTTCTTAGAATAGCCCTTTTCGGTCATTTAACAACGACGTTTAATTTTTGTGAAATGAACTCACACGCGTGATGCAGCAAAAAAATATTTATTCAAATAAGAGAACAGTCCATTCAAAGACTCGGTTGCTACTTTTTCTTTATACTTGCATGAAACTAGTGCGAGCATAAATTTCAACAGATAGTACACTGCCGGAGCGAGAGAAGAAAGGACTCTCCCTCACAGATTCCCTAGGAGCGGCTGCACGGTTATTTAGATCTTTCATTCTCTCGCGGACAACTCAAAGACTTCGTCGTCTATCGCCTAAATTATTTCTCCGGTATTTCCACGAAAAGAAAAAGAGAGAAAAAAGAGAGGGAGAGAGAGAGAAAGAGAACGAGTATAACTACGAGTCTTTCCTTGGTGTTGGTGCATACTCTCTTGAACGGTTTATGTATTAGGTGTTGGAATTAATTCGTAGCGTTTTACAAGTGATGGGAAGTACTTTCATTAATGTATTTTTTAATGCTCATGTGAAATAAATAACATTCTTTCATTAAAAACGCTACGAATTAATTCCAACACCTAATATTTTAACATTATTTCGCTTAGAGCGTTAAGTAAATAGATGTTACTACTTTATCTAAGGTTTTCTAATCTTGTAAATTGTATTTTACAAAAAAGAAAAAAATCGATATGCTACGTGCCACTCTTACGACTACGAAACGGCTAAAGAGATTCAGATAACCCTAGAGATCGTGCGCTTTGTACTTGGATCACGCTAAATGAAAATAACGCACGTAATAGGAACGTGAGGAACGATACGTTTAGCCGTCAGGAGGAAGGGAGGTGTGCCCCGTATACACTCAGTCACACTGATAAAGTATTCCAATTGCGACGTGAGGCGGTTTAGTCCTCAGCAGGACTGACAGGGAAATGATATCACGCTGACAAGCCGTAAATACATAATGAAGTGTGGAAACCCCGTATGTTTAAATCCATGAATGCCTCCATCCGTCATCGTGAGTACACGCGCAGTACGACTTTGAATTTATAATCCCGTACGCTCATCTAGTATACCTGCGTGATTCATCATCTTATACACTCTTACAACGACAGATGAGTAGCCGTCGTTTACAATAAGTTTGAGGAAAAGTTAGACGTTAAGAGATGTGCAATTAATACATCGTGCGCGCAGCAATACTAATCTTTCAATTAACGATTTCCTCTTTAGCTCCGAATGTACGCACGAGATTTTTTTTAAATCCAAATAGAATTGCTATGAGACGTAATGGACTTTAATCTAATATTGAAATCTCTATTAAAAGCTATTAAAATGATTTTTTTCCATGTGACGAGGAAAATGTACTACTTTTACAGAATATCATATTAATTGTATTTGAATTATTATATCCTTTTAAAACTAATTACAACAATTCTTCACTATAAACATTAAGATGTGCAGATTAAATTAAATTTGCCTGATATCAGAATGAGAATAAATTGTTAGTAATGATTCAGTATTGAGATCGAACGTTTGAATTATTTTTAAAAACAAAATAATTAAAATACTTAAAGAAATTTTCAAAAATTGTTAAATTTGAAGGTTTTGTAAAAACTCATCAAACTATTAGTATAAAGTAAATAACAAAGATATTGACAGAAACTATATGTTTTAGAATAATCCCTTTAATTACTTAAATCTTTTTATGTGTAATCTCTAAAATCTAGGTAAGAGCATTAGTTTGATCTAAAAGCTTGTTAGTTATCTAGATAAAATGCAGATGGCGTTAAAGGTCTCACCTACTTTTAGGGGTAACTACTCTCTATGCATGAATAACGCAGCTGTTTTTTTCCTAAGAGATGCTGTACATATTACTTTTAAATTAACTCCGGGTAAATTTTTATAAAAATATAACAATGTGATGTAATTTTATCTAAATATAATATTAATTCCACGCAAACTAATTGACCAATATCCATTTTGTTCAGCTGTCAAATCCATTAATTAATAATTTATCAACCAAGTTTGATTTATCGAATCTAGTAGCCGAAGTTATGGGTTATCCTGCATACGCGGGCAATCTGATTAAAACTGACACTGAATGCGTAGCAAATGCACTCACGCATGCAAGTTCGCATGTCCAAACTGAAACTTTGAAAATATACGCGTTGAGCATATCTGTTTCGAAACTTTTGCGGGAAATCCACTCACGTTCGCAACGAAGACGCAACAAATCCTTTTCGGCATGCAATGTTACGTTTGTCTTGAATACTTTTGGGAGTAGCCAAAAACAGCCGGTTGAAAGTTCAAACGTTGAAGTGGAGGAACAACAAATCATCACGGAAAAAACAATGTTTATCCTATAAAAGTTTGCCGACAGGCGCCGTGGGATATCTCATAGCCTATTAGACGACGTCGTGGACGTTACGAGGCGCCCGAGGGTGAAAGATCCTCGCACGAAGAAACGAGGGAGAGAATATTCGGAAGAGAAGCCATTTGATAAATGCATGCCAGTGCGTCTAGGAACCAGTTTAGTGTTTACCTAGTAAGAAGAGAGAAGAACAGAAGAGAGAGGGGGGGAGGGAGAGAGAGCGCAGAGTAATGTTGTCAGTCAGCTGGTTTGTTGCATCTTCAAGGTAGGCAGGCAGGCAGGCAGGCAAGCAAGCAGGCAGGCAGGCAGGCAGACAGGCAAACAGGCAAGAAGTAGGCAGCCGCCTGTGGCATTCAACGTTCGTCGAGAAGCGTTCTCGCGAGCACCGTGTCTCTGTGTCAGTGCCGGTGTAGCACGTTGAAGGAAAGAAAATGGAAGGGGTATATCCTGCTAGTGGTGGGGCAATGGCAACGGTGGTGGAAATGGAGAACCGAGAGAAGGGGAAAGCAACCGCACGCTGCTAGTTATGCAGGGTATACCCGTGATCGTCGATAGAACGTGAACTCCGTCTCGGAGTCAGTTGCACTCCGACCGTCGCGGTGGAATGTCGTCCATCCCGGGTCGCAGTCGCCGTCATCCCGGGTCGCACGTAATCACGTCGTCATCATTGCAACAGTAAAATATCCACCGCATCTATTGTGTTGGTGATCGCCTTCGAATTCGTTGGGAATGAGCGATCGATGCTCGACCGATTCGCGCGAGCGGATGACGAGGTCGAGGGTCGTCGCGTCGGTGTTAATGTGAGTCGTGTTCGCCGACGGCGGGAGAATCGGTTAGAGTCGGCTGAATATAAATCAGCGTGTTTTGCTTTTTTCTGCTTGTGGCGTGGCGTGGCGTGAAACAGAGTGTACAGAGTTTAAACAGAGTGCCGCAACTATGAATGCGTGACGGTGCGTTCAATTTTTCAAGCACCCGCGCGAATATTTTTCGGCTACAGGTGTGCGACTACGGGAACATCGTCCAGGATGGAAACGCGTTGTCGCGTAACGTCGTGGTCGTGGCCGGCGATCTTGTCGATGATCGTCGTCCTGTACCTGACGCTGGATCGTTGTACTGTGTACGGGCGCAGCATCACAAGTCTCTCGCAAGCGCCGAGCGGCTGCGAATGGAGAAAGGAAGACGATGACGCGGAAAAGATTCTTGCGTGCCAGGTCAAAACGATCGCAAACGTGTCTGATCTAATTGGAAATCTTTCGGCGATACAGATAGACTCCATAACATCGTTGGGATTGGAATGCAGTGATGCATTATTCTTCGAAAGCCAGCTCGAGGGTGGGAAAGCCAGCAGTCCGCATCTTTTCCTATTGCCGTTACCACGTCTTACGAAACTGCATGTCGATTATTGCAAGATCCGGTACTTACCGGGCGGTGTATTCGCCCTGGTACACAATCTCCGTAGTCTATCCCTACGAACGCATAACGGTGATTGGTCAACCATGACGCTGGAACTCCATCGTGATGCGCTTCGCGGTTTGACGAATCTGCAGCATCTCGATCTCACCAACAACAATCTTTGGACGTTACCGTCGGAACTGTTCTGCCCGGTGCAAAGTATCGTGAGTTTGAACTTGACGCGCAACAAGTTACAGGACATCACGTCCCTGGGTTTTGCCGATTGGGGCGAATCCTGTACGCCGAATCTCGAGATTCTCGACATCAGTAATAACGACCTCAGTGCCTTGCCCGACGGCGCGCTCAGCAGCTTGCGTAGCTTGACCGTGCTGAAGGTACAGGATAACGCAATCGGATCGGTAGATGACCACGCTCTAACTGGCCTTACGTCTCTGCAAATCCTCAACATGTCTAGCAATAGACTCGTTGCACTGCCACCAGAACTATTTTCCAAAACGAGAGAGTTGAGGCAGCTAATACTTAGCAACAATTCCCTGACGGTATTAGCGCCCGGGCTGCTGGACAGTCTCGAGGAACTCCAGGAATTAGATCTCAGCAATAATGGATTGACGAATCCTTGGGTAAAACGGGACACTTTTTCACAATTGATTCGTCTCGTCGTCCTTGACCTATCATTCAACGCCTTGACGAAAATAGATGCGTCCGTCTTCAAAGGTCTGAATAGTTTACAAATTCTGAAGCTTGAACACAACAATATCGATACGCTCGCCGACGGTTGCTTCGCCTCGCTCATTAGCCTGCATTCCTTAACGCTTTCGCACAACAAGATTATCAGATTCGAACCGGTGCACACGGTCGGTCTTAGTGCGCTCGGGCAGCTCTTCCTAGACAGCAACAGACTGCGCGTTCTACATAGGCATGTGTTCACCAATCTCACGAATCTTCAGGATCTCTCTTTGAGCGGTAACGCTCTGACGGAAGTTCCTTACGCGGTTCGCGTGTTGCACTCACTCAAAACTCTCGATCTAGGTAACAATCAAATGTCAAGAATCGATAACGACTCGTTTGCCGGTTTGAACGAGGTATACGGATTGCGTTTAGTGGACAACAAGTTGGAAAATGTGTCGCGTGAAGCATTCGCTACTTTGCCGGCGTTGCAAGTGCTTAATCTAGCGAATAATTTCATTCGTCACGTGGAACAAAGTGCATTCTCAAATAATCCAGTGTTACGGGTTATAAGACTGGACGGAAATCAATTGACGGAGATACGAGGCGCCTTCACGAGTCTCTCGACTCTCGTTTGGCTAAACGTGTCCGATAATAAGTTGCTGTGGTTCGACTACAGTCATCTACCATCCAGCATAGAGTGGCTGGACATACACTCCAATCAAATAAGCGAGCTGGGGAATTATTACATGGTGCATAATAGTCTGCGAATAAAGATGCTGGACGCTAGCTACAATCTCATCACCGAAATTAAGGACGTCAACGTGCCGGATAGTGTGGAAATGCTGTTTCTAAACAACAACAAGATACGTAACGTTGCGGCCGGCACATTCTTGCAGAAGCCAAATCTGGAGAAGGTAGTGCTTTACAGCAATGAGATCAAGAAACTGGAGATCGCCGCCCTCGGTTTACAATCGGTACCGGAAAACAAGGAACTTCCTCAGTTTTATATCGGGGACAATCCTATTCTCTGCGATTGCACCATGGAATGGTTGCCACGGATCAACGAGATGGCTCGGCTACGACAATATCCGCGCGTCGTGGATCTCAAAGCTGTCACGTGCGAAATGGTGCATGCTCGCGCCACACCGCGGCGTCCTCTGATGTTCTTGAACCCGAAGGACTTTCTCTGCCAATACGATACGCATTGTTTCGCGCTCTGTCACTGCTGCGACTTTGATGCGTGCGACTGCGAGATGACCTGTCCCGACAATTGTTCATGCTATCACGATCACAGCTGGTCCAGCAACGTCGTTGACTGTTCCAATGCTGGGTATAGACACGTACCGGAGCGAATACCTATGGATGCGACGGAGATCTATCTAGACGGTAATGAGCTAGGTGATCTGAGCAGTCACGTTTTCATCGGCAAACGTCGCTTGGAGGTGCTGTATTTGAACAATAGCCGTATCATAGCGATACATAATCGCACATTCAACGGTGTCGGTGCTTTGCGCGTTCTTCATCTCGAGGATAATGCATTACGGGAACTACGGGGCTTCGAATTCGATCAGCTGGAGCGCATGTCGGAATTGTATCTGGATCATAATGCGATCGCCACCGTGGGTAATACGACTTTCAAGAAGATGCAAAATCTTGAGGTGTTACGACTGGATAACAATCGTATCGTTGACTTTCGGCCGTGGGAGGCCTTGCCGAGCGTCGGTGATGGCACCAAGGTCGCGCTAGAGGGCAATGCGTGGAGCTGCGAGTGTGCGAATGCTGCCAGACTACGTGCCTGGCTCGCGGAACATCGTGGTGATCCGGAGAAGATGTATTGCCGCGACGGTTCCGAGACTCTCGCCCAAGCAATGGAAAGATGCGGTGATCCGTCCACGGAAGCTGTGAGTCGCGGTATCCAAGAAATTCCGTTGCTAGGCAGTAATTTTGTGCCGTTGCTTGCTGGTGCTCTGGTAGCTGTGATCGCCGTCTGCCTCATTGTCGCGCTAGCTTTCGTTTTCCGTCAAGATGTGCGACTCTGGGCCCACTCGCGTTACGGTCTGCGACTTGGTAAAATGGCAGCACCGCCTGATGAGGAGAGAGATAGACTGTACGACGGTTACATTATCTACAGCGAGCGCGACGAAGATTTCGTCTCCAGATTCCTTGCAGCTGAATTGGAGCAAGCCGGCTTGGCTCTTTGTTTACATTGGCGCGACTTACCGCCGGCCAGGCCGCAGGAGGCGCTACCACCGGCCGCGGCCTCCGCGAGACGCATCGTAATAATCTTTTCGCCGGTCTTCCTCGCGAATGAGTGGCAGCACGCAGAATTCCGCGCCGCTCTGAGAACGGCGTTGGAGAACATTAGGCCAACCTCGCGGAAACGTCGAGTGGTAGTGTTACTAGCTACTGAGACGCCCACCCGAGATCCAGAGTTGCAACTGCTGCTGCAAACGTGCACGGTAGTGATCTGGGGCGAGAAGAGGTTCTGGGAGAAGCTGAGGTTTGCCATGCCAGACTCGGTCGACAAACGGCGCGACAGCAAGAAGGTCAACGACCGCAACCGCACGCCGACGCGATACACTGCGGCGCCGTCCGCTGCCGTGGACGTTTGGACCAAGCCTAATGGCGTTTTGGTCGCACCGGTGCACCACGCACCCACGCCGACACCCACGCAGTCTACCTACGTCAGCTCGGCGTCCAGCCGTACCGAGGACGAGGACAGCGGCGCGGAACACCAACATCATCAGCATCATCCACATCATCCTCATCAACACGGCTACAGCGCGTTACATGCCGGTAACGGTCGTCCGGCCAGTCTGTCTTCGAGAGGCAGCCATCTCTACAGCACCATACCGGAACCACCGGTGGTGCCCACCGCGCCACCCGGGGAGGCTCTCGCTCCCGCGCATCCAGGCAATCCGCGTACTTACTTTGTCTAGCGCAGAAGGGCGGCGATCGTGCTCCGATCCGGCAGGAGATAGACCGATTCCCCATCTTTTTCTTCCGGTCTTCACCTCGCTTCCGGTACCCGCTGGGGCACGGTCGTCCGGTCCGTATCGTGACGTTTCTCGTCGGGAGAAATCGAGATGTAAAAAATTCCTTCGCTTCAGAACGACTGTGACTACACTTGTACAGTATTCCTCAGTACTCGCGATGTATCGACCGTCACCTCGACTGAGGCGCTTTAACTCTTCCACTTGGGGTCGATCGCCCCGCGATATGAACCACTCGGCCGCGAGCGGATGATTCGTTCGCAGCACGCGCGCATAATATTATATACGTACGAAATCGATTCGATGCCTTGTGCTTATTATCATAATGTATAACGACGGATAGATTTAATGGCTTGACTTTTTTCCTAAACTTAGGATACGCGCGTGATCGTCATTCTTCGTTCCCTTCTCGGTATCTCTTTTTCACGTTGCGCAATGTTCTTCCAAATCACGACCAAATACTACCGTTTCGAAACTCATGGAACGAAGGACCCTTCTAAGGGCCCTTTCCCTTTCGTATAGATCTTGTAAATAGTGACGCGGTATTGATGAGAATGTAAATTTTTTTGCGCTTTCATTTCAGCGAGCGAGACGTCGCGTGAGATACAATTAAGGATCGGTATTAATTTACCTATGTATATACCTATATCCGCACTCTCTAATTCTCGCGAATCTCTTTGGCGCGTCTCCACGTTGACTAATTTATTTGCCACGCGAAATCATGATGAATCATCGAAACCTGAAACTAGGTCGCGATCAAAAGCAACTGAGCGAATTTTACTGAATGTTTCATTACGATGGATAGGTCTCTAATTTAAATGTTTTGTCATGTGATCCCTTTCACACACGAGTCCTTTGATTTAGAGTCGTCCTGTTTCGATTTGCATTAATTGTCATAACTGTCAGTAAATTCGCTAATATTTGTGGTTTGGATATTTACGATAAATACACGGGGAATAATGATTATAATGGCAGCTAAATGCAGTACAGAAACTGATGTTATGACGCAATTACATTAATTAAATCGCATCGATAATTTTTATTTCTAACATTGTTCATATCAAGCAGCACACACGCGGAACAATTGTAATAATATTTGTAACGGTATTAGAGAAAATGTACAAGAGAGAATACAAAGTGTTCTTTATAAATATTTATTTTAAATACGCTTGAATGAATGCATTTATTTTTTATCGGTGATACTTTATTTTATTAGCAATATAACCGTATGCGTTTGACAACTTAATTGTAAATATTTATACATATTTTTTTTCCGATGCTCGAGTGAAATAACGTTGCACGAGAAAAGTAAAGTGATATATACATATATATACGAATATTGCTTTCGTAATCGTTTATCCATTTGATTTCGGAATGGGCATCGAAATGTCGAAGAAATCATATTTTCATGTTGTAGACTTCAAATTATTATAAATACACGCGTATAAAATTTTGTCAAGTACTCGTAATAATTTTCGATAAGACGGTTAAAATGTATTATAAATAATACGAGAATATATTTTTTCTTTCGTATTCCGACTCAAGAAATCTTAAGATAAAGTTCCTCGCGCATCTGACACTTCTTTGGGACCCAAGGCGCATCCCTCTTTGCCATTCCTGTCGTTTGTTCGTCGATCACTCGCGATGAAGTGGATAACGAATCATCAAGTGTTAAATGACAGAAAGAAAAGACAGACGTCTCGCGAGAGCTTGTTCCTAAAGATTCACGACTGTTTGTTGATGAAGTAACGGTCGCATAACGCTTATTAGTCCGTAAGTGAACTCTCTGTAAATATTGTATCTAATTTTGTAAATATAATCATGCACATTTCCGAGCACACCGAAGACCAGCGCTGCTGGAACGTTACTGGTCGTGGATACGTCTTAATTATAATTGCGCGTTTAGGACTGTATAATTCTAATTGTATTGTATTATTGTAAATACGCTCATCGAATCACGCATTATATATTCACAGTCTGTTAAATACGTATTAAATTAATTGCCACTTTCCATTTCAGCAAAGAATCATAAAAATAAACACGTTTGTTTTATAAAAAAAAAAAAATTTATCGCGTTTAATCAATCCTACAAAGTTCCCGTTCCAATTATAGTATCGCAAAATATTCTGATGTTAATAGCATGATAATAATTACTTATAATTACTTTTATATATATATATATATATATATATATATATATATATATTATATAACAAAT
>NW_011626988.1:3749795-3797435 GCF_000204515.1 Acromyrmex echinatior | reverse complement strand
TATATATATTATATAAAATCAGTATAAATATAAAATACCAATATTAATAAAAATAAATCATTATTTCTTTTTAATATTCTGCACGTGATTAATATTGCCACAGATTAAATAAAAAAAGAATTTTCATATAACATTACGGAATTAAGGACATTAAGGAATGTGTATCGTGCATTTATATAATCGCTCGCTGATCGATATCTTCAATAAATGTAGTTTAACACAATCGATGGCGCATCGACAATAGTCAAATCTACATCGTACATGCGTGTTACGAAGATATTCAATTATAATATGTCGATAGTGTTACGCGAGCGGCAACATATAAATTCCATATTCTCGGATATATTCTATTTTAGCCCGATGGATTTGTGTTCTGTGTCGCTTATATTACGACTAACGACATCGTTCGACTTTGGTTTTATTTCTTATAAAAAAAAAGAAGTAATTCTTTCTTGTCGCAGACGATTTCGCCGTGTCCCGGTTAAAATACGTGTCGGTGCACTTTTTGATTATTTCTCAGATTTGTGATTGCGGTCGAGTTGAATAACGACGACAGTAATTCGAAAGAAAGACAAAAAAAGGATGGGAAAGAAAAGATAAGTACGGCGCGGAATAATTTATCGTGTAATTCCTATCGCGCAGAAAACGGGAACGCCGCCGGTGCGGCGACGACGGTGGTGTACATGGGAATAAAACGTTAAAGGTCGGTGGCACATACATCATACAATTTGGATTATGATGTCTGTGGCAGTTAAAATGGAAAGGAGAAGAAAATAATTTCTTTGCAAGTCTTACAAGATAATCCATAAGCAGATACAATTCCATTATGAATTCAATAACTAGACGCGAATGGCTACGTTATAATAGGTGTCGATATTGCTGTAATAACGTATACAATCTACTTTAGTATTATTAGCGGTATTTAGTTTACAGTTTAACACAATATAATATGATGAAAGTTCATAACGCGCATTTGCTACAACAATGACACAATTAAAAAAAATAATTTTCCACAAAATTAATTGCAACGTTCTAAATTATTAAAATTTTGTAACATTAATCATGAAATAATATTAATTTCGTGTGATAACTGATTGTAAAGAAATAAAAATATGTTCAATAATAAAATTAACAAAACTGTTTATGTGGAATACATCACTTAAGTACAGGATATTCCACTTTACGATAAAGTTTAGATGTTAAATTAACAATATACATATTCTTCAAAAATAAATTTATCTCAGAAATATAATTCATCACTATTAGACTTTCAACACATTCTATCTGAAATATTAATAATCCTCTCTCAATTTAATGACCTATATCTTAAAAAGGTTTTTTCTTTTTTTTTTATTATATTCTTTTCTGCAAGCAACCAAGATGACAATTTTTTAGTTATGTTGTAACAAATCTAAACATCTTCAAAACTTCCTCATAAAAGTATTTACCAAAAGTTATTCGAGTGAATGCCGACTGCGATAACCGATCGAGCATTCTTCTCGACTTTTCATTTTTAGTGCCTTAAATTTAGGTACACTAGACATCGTCGACCCTTTAAATACAATGCATACACACACACACACACACACACACACGAGCGTCGGGAACACCTTTATCACGGTAGTTCACCGACCGTACGAATCTTTCCACGGGGCAGTCGTGATAACGACGGCGACGCCTCATTCCCCTGGGAACACCAGCGTGAACCTCCGTTACGAGAGTTTATATATTTCGGCAGTAAGAAATATTAACAACGTCCCCGAGTATTATCGCCTCTGTGCGCGGCTGGGAAAAAGTGTTGGAGATTTCTCCTGGCTTTCCGATCTGCATTACCGTTTCAGGTCACGTGCTTAAACAGAGAGATTCGGCGACGTAAGTTAGAACTCCTCTGTCGAAACCACTGCAAATTGCCTCTTTTAAGTAAAAAAAAAAAAAAAAAAAAAAAAAAGGTAGAATCAGAGTGCGAGCTCGCATGTTTCGCGCGTGCCACGTTCCTATTGCTGCATACTGTAACGTAACGTTATCAGAGACGCATGCGATGCAGCCGGTCATTAGAATACCGTAGAGCGGGAGTCACGGGGTACACGGGCGGGCTACGCACGTACAGCACACAGTTTCAATATTTGAATGCCCGTGGGCCACGAATGCCAGAAAAGAGCCGTACCGTGGCTAATGACATTACGACTTTAGGATGCTCTCGGGCAAATTACATTTGCCAGACGGGCGGGCGAACGGCCAACCTACGCTGCCTGGGTAACGGCGGCAGCAAACGGTATAACGATATGATTCGTTGATATCGAGTGAAATTGCGGTGGAGCGTGTAGACGCGTTTAATAATTAAAGTACGCGGCGCGCTAAGTGGATCGATAATTTAATGCTCCACATCGCGGATCCTTCTCACAATTTTACTTCATTTTTTGATGACCTACGGTCATGTAAAGGTGGTATATAGGTTTCGTTTTAATAAAATTAGAATGCGCTCGTCTATTATGAATCCCGGTGGGGATTTACTGCTAACTGCAATAAAATTTATCGAGAGATAAAGAATATATTTTTTTTTTCTTTTTAGAGAGATGTTTCGGTAGCGCGATACTTCGTAATTACATCTTGATTGTTCTAAAATATTTCATCGAGTCCTCTCGACGGAAAAAGTAGGTCTGCACGTTTCCAAAGAATTTTCTTGCTTTATTTATAAGCGTCGTATCACGTCCCGCGATCTGTTTTTAGTTGCTGCGAGCTCGAATTAAGAGACGCCACGTGTACATCGAATGGAACTCTCGTGACGCACCTGCGACAAATTGCTGATGTTGCTCTGTACCCAAAATAATTCCAATTGCAATGTAGTTGATTCAAGAGTTACGAGATCAATGTTTGTGCGCTTTTCGTTCATTCGTGATCTAAAAATCTATGATTTCAACACGGTCGTATCGAAACGGAAAATAAATGAGAGAATGCATAAAGATACATTTAGGGAATGGAGCAAAATGCAACAGGAAATTAAGCTTTAAATCACTCAAACTTTTTGACAGTCAGTTTGAAGCTTTAAAGCTGTTTATTAACACATAAGACGAGTTCATTAAGGACAGAGAAGCATGGTTTGGAAATCTTTATCAGATCATGAATGCAGCTGAGGTCACGCCTTGAGTTAGCCCTTAGGTTCTATCAAGTACTACTAATAATAATAATCTGATATGACGATTGTTTATCAATGTATCAGTATTTTAATTCATTCAGCGAAATTGGTTTTTCTTCTTGTTCGTCCATTCGTTTATTATTAAAGTGGTTTATTTTAGCGAGGAGAGCATTATTATATAAAATTAAATTTATATATAACTAATATTTTTTATTTACGTTTATGTGCTTGTATAATTAAAACCGTGTTTACAATTTTTTTCAAAAAAAAAAATCATCTTTAGAATTAAACCAAATAATTCTCGACTTAACAATTTAAAAAATCAACTTGCAATATAATCTATGATAAAATCATGCTTCTCAAGTACTAGTACATCCGTTCTTACTAAGAAATATCTCGCTTCTTAGCTTCGTATTTCTTTGACGTACGTATTCATATGCTGAATCGAGCATTTTCGTGCACATGAGTGTGGTTTGTGCGCAGAAATTCTCTATAGTCATTTTGGTATGCGGCTTAACGTGTGGGCCGCTCCTCATCTGAGTACGCACGAATATGATCCGCCACTTGTCAGTTTATCAAAAAGATTTGTGTACTAAGCAGTATTCCGTGTGAATAGGTTTCTTGCTGCTGTTTGCCTTGAGTGCAAATATTCGCTTAATGTAACTATTAATTGTGGAGTAGAAAAACAATAGATTTCTTTTTTTGCCATACAAATGATTATTTTTCATGAGGATCGATCACGACAATCAAAAATTTGCAATTTGCTTCAAATTCACAAAATTTCAAGAACGATTTTGTGAAATTTGCATGTTTTGCTACTTGAAAAAGATTGTTGTAGTTACAGCGTTATATAATTATATGTATAAACTAAAATAATATATAATATAAATCTAAACTATATACATATACATGTATATATATATATATATATACAATTGCTATTTCTGCCACATGACAAATTATTATGATTGAATGGAGGACTGTTTTAGGCATAACAAAAATGTTCAAGTCAGTATGCGCCTTACCGGTTTCACCTTTTTTGCATCTCCCTGACGGAACAAGCGGAGGCGCCGGTGCATCAATCAGCCCTCGAAGGAAGAGCCGCTAATTGCACCATCCACTATATCTTGATCAATCGAACATGGGGCGTTGGAATTAATTAGAACGATGACGTGCTTGCTCACGACGAGCCAATGTAGCGTTCGGTCGCGATAGAAGTTGTCGATTCGGATGTATGAGGCAGATACCCTATCTTAAGTGAGTAGTTTCCCTTCGCTCCGGGATCAAAAAGAAGGAATGTTGGCCGAGATAAAACGAGCAAATTGTCTCACTGACCGTCCGGGCTATCGTTCGAAATGACTTTCTTGACAGTTAGTGTAATTTTAAAATAAATTTATGGACGCAGCGCGATAAGTAATTTTTTAACGATCGCGTTTTATCACGAGATATTCCTTGATATAGCAACAAGGAAATATTCTGATCCCCGCGAAATTGAATACTTTGATAATAATGGGAATTGCTCCCGAAGCACAGAAATTGATAAAATAAAAAAATAAGAACATACATATTGTACACACACGCACACACACACACACACACACACACACACACACACACACACATACACATACAATTTAATATAAACAATAAAATTAAAAATAAGACTGTTTATGCGAATATATCACGCATTTAATATAAATCCAAATCATTCAGATCTTTTTCATTTATACATATAGTAATTATCTGCACGTAAATTAATAAATCACTCGTCAGAAATAATAATGAACTGGTCTTGCAGAAGTATAGTCTGCACTTTAAGATTAATTACGCGGGCATCAACGGCAACGCGACAATCGCTGGCAAATCGACTTCTTGTTTCGAAAGTCTATTACGTTCTTGCGATACTTTTTGGCGGCACAATATCCCAGCCGGCTACGAACTGTTCGCATAGATAATATTTGATGATTTATCATGCGGTCGCGTCGAGATTCAGCGAGAGCGAGAACGAGAGAGAGAGAGAGCGAGAGAGAGAGAGAGAGAGAGAGAAAGAGAGAGAGTCAAAGTCATTGCTCGTTAAAGGTACACGCAACGCTAAATAACATCGATGGATGATAACGAGTAAAAAAAAGTAAATAATGTCGCGAATGCACAGCCCTCCGCTTTGATTAAAAAATATAAACGAGCCCGTCCATGCCGCGAACCTGTGTCAATTTCTGTGGCGATTACACCGCCGGGAGATCTTCCCGACCATGCCGATTTTCGACAGTCATCGTCGCATCATGCTACAAAATCACGAGTTATTCCGTATTAAGTGTCCATTCTATGACCCTCGTCCTTCCCCCCCCCCCCCCCCCCCTCCCCATCCCCCTCTCCATCTCCCTATCTCTATCTCAGTTCCTCGCATATCTACCTTATTTGGATTGATTGCACCACAACGGCCATCAAGCGCCTGGCACGACTCCGTCACTTCCAAATCTTGACGGGACGAAGAAGTACATTGTACAACAGCCGCCAAAAAGAGGATCTTATCGTACAGTATCGTGTTTTCGGAAAAGGAGGCGTAACATTTCTCATGTGTCATAATGCGCATCTCATACACACAGAGTTGCCCCATGACAAATATCGAAATTTTCTATAATTATTTATAGCATCGATAATATTACAACACAAATGTGCTGACGTGGCAACTGGGGTTCTCTTGTTATGCATGATAAAATCCGTAGATTATCTCGCATGAGATATTAAACAGCTTCAAAAGAATCGTAATTAAAAATTTTTCACTAAAAAAAGCATTTACATTTTCAGAAAAATTAACTTTCTGCTGGAAATAAACCTCAATGTGTTAAGGTCGATGTATATCAAAGAGATACCATTTATGAGAACGTTTATGAAGTATAAAACGGATTTAAATACTATTATTTTCTGATTTTCTCCAAAACGCGCGAATAAAATTGTATGTGGAAATACATTATCTTCTCTAATGTTGATTTTTACTAATTATAATCTGCTTACGTTAAACCTTCGATTACTTGAATTAATTTATATATGCAGTGCAATTTTCGCAGTATTATTTTAGTATACAAAAATATTACAAGTGTAATTCGAATTCACGAATACAAAAAACGCAGATATAAATTAAACAATTTTTCAGAAAAACCTACTTTATAATGAAAACAATAAGTGACGCGGAAAGTCAATATTGAAGGATAAATGAACAACAAATATAAATGACTCCATAAATCAATCATCTGTCAGTAATAAAAAGCACTATAAAAACGTAATAAAAACTGGCTGCGTAAATTAATATGTTTTTTAAGTACATAATAAATACATAAATACATTTAAGTTACAAATACATTATATCTGCAAATATCAATTTCAGCTTATCGTTATTGTTACGCTATATAAGATAGAGAATTGTATTTCGGTTATAAATTGTTCTTTAAATGTGTGTGTGTGTGTGTGTGTATTCGACAGTAAGACTGGATGATTAGATACAACGAAAACCGGATGAGCCACGTGGTAATGCCACAAAATTATACGTTATTACATGTATACGTAGCAACTTAAGTAGGGTATCTATATGGTGCCTTAATAGAGATGAGTGACGACGCTTAATTAGTATTAGCTTAAAAGATACCTCGTACTGCCCATATACGAGTGCGTTAACCGTAACCACTGACAATAAATGTCCTGAGGAATTTAGTTGTCAGAGATAAAGGATGCTAATGGCGCAAGCGCCCAACATTTATACAGGCAATGATATCAACCGAGTGTTCCGAATGGTTTATTATTATGACGCGTTCGTATTGCACTTTCTGCCGTTAAAATGTGCAGCGGTAGAAACAAAAAATAAAACAGCGAATTTTTACCGGTACTTTGCAGGTGTCATTCACTTACTGGAAAAATTTATGAGCAGCTAACTAACAGCGCTCCAAAAATCAGACATGACGTTTAATTAAAAGTGCAAATATCACGTCCGATATCGTCGGATATAAATTCTAGAAATCGCTGGCTATGATTTAGCCAATACTCATGCGATAACTAATGCAATTGTACACAACGCGTCGCTGTGCTATTCGCTGTGATACATGTACACAGGGTGATTCATAAATGCATGTCAATATTTCAAGGAGTAAAGTCTACATTAGAATAAGTAAAATAACGTCGTACGAATACTTTAGTTTTCGTGTTATGAAAGATTAAAGAAAATGTTCGATGTGTCCACACTTGCTTCAAAATACACACTGTAATGTAATATCAGTAGATATTGTTTGTAAATATTATATGTTTCATATGTGCATTTACAAGTCACCCTATATGTAATCAATCTGCGAAAACAACATAATGGACACTTTCCCAATTTATTTACTGCATTAACGTTACTTTGCCAATATGTATCAATAACCAAATTATGGCGAAATGTCAGAAAATCGATGAAATGTTCACAAGGCAATTGAATGTGCTACGAATGTTGAATTAAAGTGTAATTTTGAGAGCATCCTGCACAAAGACTCACATCGCACAGTGGAACGTGACGGCGACGTTTAATTCAAAAAAAGAAGATCTCTTGTCTGTCGTCTTTGGACGATGTATTCCAGTCAAGTATACTTCGAAAGGAATCGTCGCGGAGAAGTATCACGTCAATTGTAGAAGATAAAGAGAGCAAGGGGTGAACCAAAGGTGAAGGACCGACGGTCTGTGAATAAAACGGTCCATTTGCCAAGGGCTAAGGGTAAGGGCACGAACGAAGGGTAAATATGCAACAACTCTAGTTCTTTCCTGTGGGGGAGAGAGAGAGAGAGAGAGAGAGAGAGAGAGAGAGAAAGAGAGAGAGAGAGAAGAGCGGAATTGTGGAACGTGGCGAAACTTATTTCCGAGGCTTATAGCTTCACTCGTGGTTGTATTATTGCATACAGGCAGCCTTATTCAAGGAATATTACCAACATATATAGGTATTTTTCAAAATTACTCAGAACGCAATAAATTTCATTTCTAGAATTCAAATATGGATCTAATACGGATCCATTTTCACATTATTATATTTTAAGTTCTGATCTCTGAGCCAAATTAGAGTAAGTTTAAAAATTTAGACTTTTTTTCAAGGAATTTAATTCATTCTAATCATTATATCTGCATTATATTATATTATATTTATAGAGTCAAAATTTAGAATTTTATTAGAAATAATATTAGAAAAATGATAGATATATAGAATTATAAATATAATATATGAAAGTATAATTATAAACTCATATTTTTAATTTATATTTTCGTATATTGTATATATATATATATATATATATAATATAAAGTTTTATTGTATAATACTTCATTATTTTAGTTATTACTTATGTGGTTTATAGTCGACAATTGTTAATAAGTACTAAACAGAAATCACGCACGCACATTATCGTTAAGGAGCGGTAATTTATTACAAGTTGATATATTGATCGCAAATAAAATGAATAAGTATGTGACGGGAAGTATAGGTCACTGCGGGTCTTCGATTAAAGTTTTATTGATAATGCACGTGTGGTGGAACAGGATTTCGATTTTAAATATGGATTAGATGAATATAATATTATACACGACGTGTAGACTTTTATATATTTAATTCAAGTTTCAAATACAATTGTCATCTTTTTCAACGTAAAACCTTAACGTTGATTTCAAACCGCTGAAATTATTGGTCGATCGAATATTGAAACCGCTACTTTACTTTTGATCTGAAATTATATTAGCGACAAGCGTTCATGAAAAAAAAAAAAAAACCACCGCAACTCTCAAAAAACAACATCCGACATCGAGCATTGTACTGAACGATAAAAAACGTTTTTCTATGGCCGTTCGTATACAATCATATACAGGCTTGTTAGATATTTTTTTCCATAGAGAGGATGGGATTCGATTTCGTGCGAGTTGAAATTCGTGAATTGTCCGCAATTTTAAACGAATCATGACATTCAATTTGTTCCGCTTATAAAAAGATGAAAATTTTTTTTATCGCAATATTTTTCAGCGAGCGTAAGCAGAGATTGGAGCTAAATTAAAGCAAAGTGAAAAATTAAACCGTTAAGAATTAAAGTTAACGTTCTAGCGCATGAGAATTCCGCTCGTTCTGTGTTTCTCACTGGAATAAAGCGAATCTCATGAAAAGCACGCGCGGAAGGAAATACTTCCTTAATCATTCTGGAAAAACCTGACCCGATAATGAAACGAAAGCTGGATGGTATCTAGACCACTCCGACTGAGACACGTGTTTTTTCGTTTCTATCATATACACTAGTTGCAAGAGAGAATATAATATTTTTAAAAAATCGAAAAGAAAGAGAGAAATAATTTTTTAAAAATGTATATATCCTTAAATAAATAGAACGGTACAATTGCTATAATACTAAAATTAACATTAATTAAATTCAAATATTTGTTAAACATATTAACATTTTTAATAAGTCAAATTTATTATCTGGTTTAATTAATTGTAATTCGTAATTTATTTTATTATCTATTTAATTTTATTATTTAATCTTTGCAATTCTGCGCATTGCAAGTTACAGCGTACTTGCGATTTGTGTTGAGAAATTTAACAAATGGAAAAGATCTTTCTGCGTGTGTTTTATAATATTGTAACAATAATATCGTATGCGTGAAAAGAAGGGATTATCATTCGCGGATCGAGCGCGCTTCTTTGCAATTGCATTTTTCCAAGCGCGAGTTACTACTAGCCTCACAGAAGTAGATCTATTGAGAAGACCGTCGACAGAGGCAGTCGGTGTATCCACTCGAGTAGAATCCCAGGGCAAGCCGAAAAGCCGGGTGGCGCGCAGTCCCCTATAGCCCGTGTCTAATCCCTTCGTCTCGCCCGTTCACGGGGCATCTCCCATGAAGGCTTTTCTCTTGCCTGCTCATTCCATGTCGTCCAGGAATCATCGTCCATCGGTCGCGGATCGTAGACCGTCTCGATCGGTCGACTTCGACGATTGCCAATTCCTTATACCAAAAACGCTGAGAAATCACGCCGCCGACAAAAAGCAGCGCAGCTGCTGATTTCATTGACGATTCGTCAAAATGCTTAGGTACGCTCGAGCAACCGAAATGAACCCCGAAAACTGTCGTTTGTATTTGTTCTTCAACAGAGAGCTCTTTTTTTTTATCTCGAAAATCTCCCAAGCAACTTTATTTATCGCGCTTGTTCGTTTCAAATAAATTAATTTCTAGCGCGATACTAATATATGTAAAAAAATTAGCTCTAACTATACGCGTTAAAGTCATGTTAAATGCTAAAATCTTTCTCGGTCTAGATACGTATATAAATGTGATTATTACAGAAGAATAATTAAGCGAATAGACAGAAAAAAATAAAAATTTGTAATGTCAAGTTTTAAAATTTAAAATAAATAAGTAGAAAACATATCGCCGTATTACAAAGACGATTTATTTACATCTCCATGTACATGACATTTAATTACACACTTTAAAAAATATATATGTATTACTTTTATAATGTTTACACGGAATCATGATTTAACAACGGAATATATATTTGATTTAATAATCGAGTAAACATTTTCTTTTACTATTCTCTTTGCTAATTCTGGAACCATCAACTTTATTAATTTTCTACCAGCTTTTCATAACGTCCGATATAAAAGAGCGTATGGCATTCGGATAACGTTGTTCGTTTAAAACGATTCTTCCACCAAAATTTATTCCGCGGCACGTTTCCACGTTTTCTCTGATATCAACTGACGAGCTCTCTTACAAGATGACGTTCATCGGGGGACTCTTTCTCTCTCTCTTTAGCGTAATATATATTCTCCCTCGATGTACTTAACGGCGGTCCTTTATCTCCGATATCGCTAATGAGAAAAAGAAATGAGTCGAGCTGAGCGCAAATGAATTTTGTCATCGGCACGATGCTGGCGCGCGATCGATAACCACCTGAGGGCAAGAGCAAACATCTTAGCACACACGGCCGTCGACTATCCAAGAGATACGCTGGGCAGGCGTGAAAAGTACGACTTTACGAGAGAAGACCGGATAATCGACTCACTGTCAAAAAATTCGAAGAGCAAACAAGAGACGCTTGAAGACCGCGCCGTCGCCGCTCGTGTTAGCACGAGTCTCGAACCTTTCGACCCTCTTCCGAGAGGAAGGAGAGAAGAGGAGTGGCGTAAGATTTTACCTCTACAAAATATTTAGCCAACGCGCCACGGTTCCACGATATTTGCCCAGTTTAATTCTGAACGCGCGCGAAGAGATATACCTTACGCTAGCAAATCCACGACGCGCTTCCGCGTTGACGTGAACGAGGAGAGAAGAGCCGCCACCCCGAAAGATCCTCTGTGGGAAAAACGTAGAACGATTCGTCAGGGATAGCAGCTAACACGTGTTCCGGTCCGTGACCAATTTAACCGGATACTCCGGCGTACGGGCCGCCTTCTATGAACCACCCTCTACCAACTCCGCGCTGGTACGAACGAAGAAATGTCAGATGCACGCATGCATCTGGATCATTGTCGGCGAGATCTGTGGAGGAGGAAATCGTTTCGAAATTCGTGCACCGTGACACCGTTACGCCGGCCCGGCGGGACTTATAGATCTCCGTTTCTTTTCATCAGATGCACAGTCATTCAATCAATTCGTTCATTCAAATCGTTTCTCCATTGATAAAAGTATCGTTAATAATAAATATTAATTATCTCGTACTAAAACTTTCATTGATTAATTAAACAGAGGTTTTAATAGAGTACAGAATGTAATGTTATATATATATATATTCACTCCGAGATGATTCATTGAGCGACTTTTCAATGTATTTTATTTCACGTACGAGAAGTTTCTCTTTAAATAACTTCTTTGAATAAAATGGCAACGAGTCATCACTGT
Organism: Acromyrmex echinatior; assembly: GCF_000204515.1. Next base: position 3,785,410 of record NW_011626988.1, on the reverse strand, counting down.
ATTGATTATTTAAAAATATTCTAAAAAGCATGTGATGACGTGTGCTACGCAGCTTGTGCACGTGACATTTTATAGAAACATTGTACACGTGTTCTATCTCCTGTCCAGCATTCTATGCTAATTTGTAAGTTTTTTTAAAATAAATTAGACACTAAGTGCTACTAAAAAGCGTGACAGATCCCAAACGCTTGGATAGCCTTCGACTGACGCGAAAGTGTTAAAATAATCGCACGCATGAGTGATCGCAGAGCGTGAGAAGGAAACAGCTTCTACGTATGTTACGGAATTATTCTACAATAAGTATTCACCTCTTAGTAATGTCAGGTCATAAACTTTGATTTCATAAACGCGTTCATGCGACTATTGCCGTCGCCAGCTTTGATTTAATAGAGGCTAATGGATAGGGGTGGCCCGCTGGCTTGGGTGGTCCTGTCGCAGGACTTTGTTTAATTATGACGTATGACCTGTGACTCCGCCTTTCCTGCAATTCAAGCAGGATCGCGCCGAACGCTCGACGAGCTTCAAGAGAGAAATTCTTTAAGAATGTCGCTTTGTTCCTCTATCTTCGCAATCATAATTTCGACAAACATAATTGCGCAGTCAAGAGCCGCTGGGTTGGAAGAAAAAAAAGAGAAATATGGCGCGCAATAAGAAAGGAAAAAAATGAAGAGGCGCGACACTTCCTTGTGTTCTTTGTGTCATTGCCTGACATTTCAATGGATATCGAGAAAAGCGCGGTCTTAAAGACATAAGACATGAATCACTCACGTTCTAAAAAATATTTAGCCGTTTTCTTACGTCTAATTGTAACCGTCAGCTGATGCACCGACAGTAAATCGATTTGGCGGTTAAACACTCTGCGTCAAGACAATCGCGCGCTCGTTTCCGCTGAAAACAGCAAGTCAAGTAATAGGTTAGTCATAGTACATTTATACAACGTATGTAAAAGCCCCATCACCGATTAAATGTCCACAATGCCGGTGATTTTAGCAACACAGGACAATTCTGTTACAATCTACTACGCTATGTCGTTGGTAGCAGTTCATAAAGCGATAGAAAGCATCTTTGAAAGACGATGAAATGGATGAAATTTGTTACACGCATTTCACGTCTGATTTAAAAGAGGAATCATTTTATGAAATAATGATGTTACAGCAATAATTGCGAAGAAAGATTGAATAATGTGAAAAAAAGTACTGTATATCAAACACAAATATTAGACGTATTATTATTCTCCAAATATTTTTGAGGCAATATATATCACATCATAAGTTTGTAAATATCGTTAAATTAATTTATTATTATTTATTATTTATTATTTATCTGTTTATATGCCCCATAGAATAAATATTGATAAGGATTATTTTTTCACAACAACAACAATAAATTCTAAAAATATTACATTCTACTATTACATCCATCCAATTAATAATTATTCAATTTAATCAGAGATGTGTATTCCTTTCTCAATTATATATAATATAAAAGATACGAAAATTGAAACTAAAGCAGAAATCAATAGTTTATATATCTATTTATTATAACTAGCATAGTAAAATGTAAATCTTTTACACGTTATATATAGTAGTACTATTTATTATTCAAATTATAATTTCTATGCTTGCTGTTATCTATAGTTAATATTTGTTATGTCAGACTCTTAATACTAGAATTAACTAAATGGCTACCAGTGATTACGTATGTTCATAAATAAAAACTTATGCTTCATCTTTACATACTAAGTTTTATTCATGCTGCCTCGCTTGTGTATTTTAATGTCTCATTCGATTTCTCGGTTTTTAAATTACATTTCACAGTCTCATGAAAATTTATTTATTTCATTGCCAAATTACCATATTGGATCTGCCATTTTTAATTTCAAATTTTTTTATATCAAATTTGAATTTAGCGAATCCCAAAATCTCGGGATAACAAATCTTTAAATTTGTCCATTTTTTAATATTGACATTACTATTATGGACGGGAAATCACTATAGTGGTTTTGAAATAGTCAATTTTGAGGTAAGAAGTACAATGAAGTATAATAAATCTTATTTAAGAAAAAGCTAGATTTAAAAAGAACGCACCTTCCTAAAGGTTAAAGTTACATGTAAATCGTTTGTCAAATTAAACTGATTATCTTATATGCACAACAATATAATATTTTTCATAAAATTTACAGACTTGGAAAGAAATGAATATTACTGACAGAAAATTAACTAAAGGTATCCATTGACGAGACTACCATCGGAAATGTTGTAGAACGTCTAACGGTACATAGCGAAGCAAATCGCAGCCTGCTGTAGATACCTCAAAACCATGACGATTAGGATCCCCGGGGGCTTCAGGAAACGAGAAAAGCCGAAAAAGGAGCAAGCTGTGGTTCAAGAAAGTAAACATGCGTGACGGCCTTCGAGCTCGGCAATATCGCGACAAAGGCGAAGTGGTCACTTTTCGTGGTTTTCAAATTGTCATAGAAAAATTCATGAAAGTGTCGTTCAAAAATTTAAGAAATCCAATCCTGTAGTTTTCAAAGAGGCCACGAGGCAAAATTCACAAAGCAAACAACCATCATTTTACCCGACGTAAATTAACACGATAAGCGAATTAATTTGTTGACGAGAGCGCGTGAGATCGGACGCAGATTCGCCGGTGGAACAAAGTGCAATCAATGTCGTCGCTGTTACGGAAGCGTGACGTCTCGCAGCTGGAAAAAGATAGGGATAATCGAGAGGAAGAAAAAGGGCATGTCGAGGAACCGACGCGCGACGAAGGCGCGATCATGGAGGCCGAAACGTAAGCCAGAATCGCCATTGCACTCTCTGGGAAGTCTCGGCGAACTGCTTTCTCCGATTTGAGGAATGACAGCCACGACGCGATCCATCTGACAAAAACCGTCTACGCCCGCTTAATACCACTAGCGCAGAAATGACGTTCCCAGAACGACGCCGTCGTGACTCAGACACGAGGCGTAGGTGGATCCAGTGCTCCACTGAACAGGAAAAAGAGAGAGAGAACGGATGAAATCTTAACCGGAATCTCTCTCTCTCTCTCTCTCTCTCTCTCTTTCTCTCTCTTTCTGGGTTCTCGACGCGCAACTTGATTGCGCCGAAAGAGCTAAAAAGAAGGTCGCCACGCTGCAATAAGCTGACATATTGTTCCGCTGAAAAATAAGTGAGATCTCGCAACGCTCAGTGTTTTATTAAAAAATTTCTATTATTCTGGAAACTTTTGAATTTCTATATACATATATATATTTTTATATATATATATATATATATATATATATATGTATATCTAAACAAATTAGTAGTTTATTATCAGAAAAGATACACACAAAATACAATATACTATTCGTAAAAAATCAACGCAAGGGATATTAAAACGAATACGAGAAGAAAAGAAATAAAAGAAAGCACATTTTGCATGCAACGTTTAAAAATAACATTGGACATTGTAAACTATTTTAAGATGTGACGTATCTCCTATAAAGTAATCGCGCAAATACGCGTGAAATAATAAAGATTTATCTAAGGAAATGAAAAATGCGGAGAGGAAGTGTTTTTTGCAATGAAAACGTTCGCCGTCCCTCAAAGCGATAATATCTCAGCGCTACCGTGCGCTTAATGATTTTTCCCTCATGTCCGTTCCTGCTGCTCGCGACGCGAATTCCGTAGCGTCTTATACGCCGACAGCCACAAGCAAGCTAGTAAAGAAGGTATCCTACGAACGGAGTAAAAACGCGTGACGTACCTGCGATCTACCTATGCCGCAGGGGACCACCCGCACGCAACCTGCGTCACCTTCTTTTCTTTGCCTCCCACCTTCTCCTCCCCTTTTTCCACCACCTCGTCCACGACCGAGCGAACGTTTCCTCGCCTCCCAGTCTCGGCCCACTGCCTCCTTTGCGGCCCTGCGAATCAAAGCCGCATGGATTTATGAGTCGACTGGACTTTACAAATGGACATACCCCTGCTCCTTTCCAGAGCGTGGTTGTCTGGCGATAGTGCCATTTGTTGACGCTCCGTCCGGCAAAAAAATTGCCGCGCGACACTGAATGACGCTCCTGTATAATTTCATGCAAAGAGAGACGTGTCTAGGCGTTAACACGTTACAGCAAGTATTATCACCGAGTCTTTAATTCTTTTTCTAAAATGAGTAAAAATAAATGCAAAAAAAGAGAGCAAAAATAAATGAAACTACAAATAGAGTCAAGTTCTGAAATGGATGATTGCAAAAATGTCGATTAATTTAACAAAGTATTTAATTTCGAGATTAAGCTGTCTCTACGTTTCAATTGTCAAGTCAAATGTATAAATATTATGATTTACTGACGTTCCCAAATTACATTTTCATTAAAGAAAGAGTTATTCCATATTTTTTTCCAAAATATTATGCTAATATCTTCTTTTTTTACTATAATGGAAACATACGAGAATATCTACAACATAACATTTCTATAATTCTATATTGTTATGATAAACTATTTTTGAACGTGCCATCAGAAAATAAAAGCGATGTAAGATCGCTTTTCAAATAATTCCAATCGTTACAATTTCGTGGAGTTTAATTTCACGCCAGGCCAACAAATGTCCATGGCACAGCTGTTTTTGACAAATCCAGTAATCATATTTCATCCCCCGATACTCTCGGGGGCGGCCATCTACTGTGAGTATTCAACGTTTCCGAACGACAGAGATATATTTTTGCGCGGCAAATTTCAGCGACGATTTTTTTTTTCAGCACAAACGCGGGTTTATGCTTCAATCGCGATTTCTTTTTTTTTTCCTTTCTTTTTCTGCGTTCCCTTCTCTTCCCCTATATGCGACATACGAATGAAACGAGGATAGCGGACCTGCGTTAACCTCGTTAGTATTCCCGATAGTAAGAGGAAGTTCCGCGAGGAGAACGTCATCCAAAACCCCATCGTCCTTTGTTAAGATTTAAGCAAGTAGCTAGCGACGGCGCGATAAATTTTGATTACGTGGTCGAGACTTCCGAAAGGGTTGAGAGAGAGAGAGAGAGAGAGAGAGAGAGAGAGAGAGAGAGAGAAAGAGAGAGAGAGAGAGAGCGTGCGCAAGCTTCTCGCTCCCCTGGTATCCACCAAAATGGCCCGGAATAATTAGGATCGAAGGAGGAAAATATCTAAGCCTGTCACGTAGCCCGACAAAGGAGTCGCTGCGACTTGAGCTAGGGTGGTCCTCGAAGAAGGGAAGTTTCACGGTAAGAGTCAAAAAGACATTAACCACAAAGGTCCAACAGAAAACTCTTCCCCAAAGCCACGTCTCTGCTTACAATTACAAAGCGAATTAATGTATAATGCTTTTTTTCTTCAGATTCCTGCCCCAAACGTAGAGGTTCAAATCATCTACGTTTCATCGAAGTTCACATATATGCACACGTGCAACAGATACTACACTAACACGTTACAAGGGAAACAGGAACTTCCGCTTGTACGATTCCCGGAACGAACGACATAAAGGATGAGCGTTACTTACGCTCGCTCAGTTCGAGCGCACCACAACAAGGCATCTTCGTATATTATTGCGGATTGTGCACTATCTCGCGGATAAATGGAGATATAGGAGAGGAAAATTTACGGAAGAAATTGCGCGTATCATAAGTTGCACATTGCCTGGGCGGTTTTTGTAAAAAAATAAAAAATGTTGTACATAATAATAAAAAAGAAAAATCTATTTACATAAAACATCGGCATAAAAATTTTTATATTCCTTAAAAGTTGGATTAATGATGAATATAGACGATGAACAATATTGAGAAGTAAAATTCATTGATTGATTTTAATATATTTGTTTTTGTGCACGCCAAAAATGCAAATTTGCGAATCGATAACTTTTTAACCCTTTGAAGCATGTAATAACCCATCTAAACTTCTTCAGTTTTTTCATTTATTTTCTAATTAACGCATTTAGGTCTGGTTTTTTATGTTTCCTGTTTTAGAAGATTATAAAAAAAAGAGTTTAGTAGTCCTTATTATTAATTGTAACAGCTTTATAAATACAAAAATCAAAAAAACCTTATTTTTTTCAGAAAAATTCATTTTTGACCGAATCTTTAACGCTTGAAACTTCATGTAGAAGGTTTTTGTGATCACTAATTACTAATCAGATTTCTAAAATTCAAAATTATTAATTCAAAATGGCGAAAACAAAATGTATAAATTTGAATTTTATAATTTTCAAAAATGCTTCCAAAATTCGTTCATCCAAAATCCTTCCAAAAATCCATTTTAGAAATTTGGATCTCTGATTCTTAATTAAAATCCTTCAAAGTCTTAGAATTCGAATTCCATACACAATTCATTTTTAATTAAGAATTTTTAATCCACCGTCTTGAATCCGCCATCTTGAATGCAATATTTTTATATTTTGACTTTGGATTCGTAATCAGCGACCTGAGAAACCACTCATATACTAAATTTCACAAAAGGTTAAAAAGAAAAATATATGCTAAAGGGTTAAAGCATATGATTTAATAACTTATAAGGACAGTACAAACATATCATGAATGTTCATTATTATTAAGTAATTCTTCGATTTCATTAAATGAAAGATATATCATTTAATTTAAATAAAATCGTCAGTAGCTTTGACAATAATTAGCCATGAAAAAAAAGTTTCCTGCGTCATGTTTTCTCTTCGTAACCATCGAAACATTTTTCTTGACTTTTTTGTCGCAGACCAAGAGAAATATTATGATATTCTGTTCATAACGGATCGCTCTTGTTCAGCAACAATGGTATCTTTCTTTGATGAGCAACTTAAATTACGAATATCAAGGCTCACAGAAGCGCAGTTCCGCCGTTGAAGACACAAGACCGTGTCGAAGAAAAAACCTCGCGGGTTGGAGCACGTCAAAGTCCACCGCGCGGCGCAAAGAAAATTAATTAACACTCTTTGAATCTCCGAACGTGTTCGCTTTCAGAACAGAACTCACTCTTTACTCTCTGTCGCCGAGGCGGCACCTGCAGCGATCGGGAGAGAAAGAGCAAGAGACAAAGAGAGAAGGAAGACTAAGTTACATTTGCCTGCATCTATATTAGAGACGCGAGCAATGATTTAAAGCAGAAGGAATAGAACAATGATATTCGAGAGAATATTCGTCCGTTCTTTCGAGACGATCGGCGAGGATGCGGCGAGTTCGTTTATCGGGATAAGACGGTCTCGCTTTAATCGTTCGCGCAAAAACGTTGCAGTGAACGGGCGACCGGCCCCCCGGCGTTTCTCCGACGAGAAATCGCTCGACGCGCTTTGGGGCGCCGAACTTTCATTTTCTATCGAGCGTCGCCTTCTATCGAGCGTTCTTCCGCGCCGTTGAGAGCCAAATGCTCGACGCTGCCTGAAGAAAGGGGAGGGAAGGGGAGGGGAGGGGGGGGATAATGCCCAGGGGTCGTTGGTACTAGAAGGAAAGACGGTGATCACTAGCCATTTTCTCTCCGTCCCGACAAGCTATTCCGCTCTCAGCGCGGCGACTATAACAGCGATCTCCACTATGCACTTTCATATTTTTTTTTTTTCGTTCTTTTCATTATACCGAACCGATCGTGGAGGTCCTTGAAGCGTCCCATGCACCCCCGGAATAAAAAGCTGTTAACGCGATGTGCACTTTGCACGTCGTTGTTATCGAACGTTGTTTTCGGTGTAAATCGTTCAAGAGATAAAATCCACGTGGATTGTTGAAAGAATGAAAAAAATCTAGAAAAGTTCGAAAGGTCTCGACTAACGGAAGTGCATCGTCCGCTCGTCCAGCATTATTGCCCGGCGCGCGTATCTCTCGTGAGATGGACATTAAGAATTCCGCGAAGAGAGAAATTACAGATCGAGGGCGGCCGATCGAAGATGGCGGACGCGGAATGCGAAGTGCATCTTGCGATGCACGCGCCCGATGGCGGGTACCACGGCGGGTACGAAAGAATGGTAAAAGGGCGACCGGTGGGAGGGCAGCAGACTCAACTCGTTTTGCTCCAGGGCACGGACGCCATATTTTATTACTTAAACGGCATGCCGGGCAGGCTGTTTGTTGGTTAAACAAGGAATTAATGCCGCGGTAATCTGTCATTACGGATACTCGTGCACGAGGACTCGCCTCGTTGCATGATGCGGCTCTCGCATGCAGCTCCTCGTCTCGCTTTCCGCTTTTATCCCGTACTCTCTTTCTTCCAGCGTTCTGTCTACAGGGACGGATCTATGCAAGGGCTAACAAAACTTAAGCTTCAAGGACACTATTGTCGAGACTCTTAAAAAGATAATTCTTCTCGGAAGTATCTCGATATTTTAACGTTACGCAATACGGTGTAGAAAATAAGGGGTTACGTTTCCTTTAACGCGACCCTTTTTATGATCCTGCTGAGAAACCTTAAATGGGGAGAAGGCGAATTTCATTCTAAAGGCAACATTGTTCTTAACTTTCACTCAATCCTTATTGTGAGTTATTGGATATCGGAGAATATCGTTCTGTGAAAAAAAATCATATTTTATAAGTGGGAAATGAATAGAATCGATTCTAACGAATATTTTTATTTATTGTCAGAAAATACACTAAAAAGAAAAAGATTTCTCATTATTGTTCATACTTCTCTTGTAAGCAACTCAGGATTAATGTAAGGGACAAATAAGCAATGAATTCTTACGTTATTGTTATGTGTAATATCTCATTGTGATATACATGTATATTGTTCTGTTAACTTTCTTTAGTGGAACCTCTCATTTTTAAAGAAAATTTACAGAATAATAAAATCTTCTTTTTTTATAATTTTTCAGCAACAAATGAGCAACAAATATTAGTTTTAATATTAATTTTGAGATGACCGAATTGACAATTATTGTAATTATTAATGTAAATAATACAGTGATATTTAATGTTTGTCATTTTTATCCCATAAAATGTTTCGAGGTAAATTCAAAATCTTCGAAACGATAATCATTGAAACGGACTCATTGCGGAATTCGATTTTATCGAATGTAACGAGAAATGCTTCGAGAAACTGTTCTACGTGTTTCCACGCGATTTTCTATTGGTACGTTGAAAAAAAAGGACCAACAAACGAGACATCGTTCGGGTTCCGAAGTCGAGCGTATGTACCTATCTACGTAGAATACGCGCGCAAGGCGTGTCATTCGACCGCGCGAGCAACGCCATCGGCAATCTATCATCGAGAATGTCAGGGATGAATAATGGTCGAATCAATGTCGCGGGGCCAAAACCCGCGCGAAGAGCCCTCCGGCGCCACGCTGGATCATTCGCTGCGGACTCTCAAGAGCAGCCACGAAATTTTACAGACTGTACGTGAGCACGTAAGTGCATCGTGAAACGCAAGCACGAATTTATGGCAGCGATCGAAGTGACGATCCGTCAGAGAACAATCACTCAGAGCGATGAGATTGTTGTGATCGTTGAGGAATGTGACAAGAGCGTACCTTCCTGTCGTTCTTCATTGCACGCGGAGCAGTCGGCGTAACAACGGCGTAACAAAAGCTTTTATGTTAAAACCACGCCACAAGTACTTGTTAAAAATGCACTCGTCTGACGCACAGACGCGGAAATACTTCGGAGATGTACTTGTACGTTCCCACTTTGGGTTTACTTCGCATCACTTTACGAAGGACGATACGACTTAGAAGTAGTATATCTTATGAACGATCAATTAATATTTATATATTAATTCATCTTTGTTGTATGATTTCTCGTATCTCTAATTGATCCGCGTGTATCGAGAACTAAAACACGAGGTGTGAAGCGTTGGCTTTTAAGAAGCTTTTAACGGGTTGAGACAGCGAAAGGAAGTACCCTGTCTGTCACAGGTTGTCGGTCGATGATACGCGCCGCACCCAAATCGATCGCAACAGAATCGCACAGTTCGTTTAATAGCCCTTAGGCGGAGGCATGGAATAAAAAGTCAATCCTCGCGGCAGAAAGGAAAATAATAATTTGATCTTGGGTGCGCCTCGTTACGCGTTAACATACCACGGCTCGTCCGAAACCGTCCGCATCCTGTTTTCGTCCGGTCACGCCTCATAGCACGATTTTTGTCGTTCCGAAGTGACGTGGTGCGAAGCGGCGCAACGCGATAAATGATATATTTCGACTGGACTTAAGGGAGAAAGTTACGGTGCGTTCTCCCCCGGATAAGAAATGGCTTCCCCTCCAAGTTATCATCAATATTGCGATAACATCGAGGCGGATCACCTCCTCTTCATCGTCCCGAGCTAATTACGGCGGACATCGACGACTCGATCTGCCTCAAATGCATGAACAAATAACGTGTCTCATAGCCGCCCCGAACTGTCGTCGCGTTAAGCAACGAGGCAACGAGGAAGATGAGTAGGTATAACGAGAAGGTGGTCAGATCGCGGGACCAGACAATTTAATTGTTCGAACTTAAATGGAGAGCAGCTGCCTTCCACCGCCTAACAAGACGGTAATAACCCGCTTCTAAGGTCTTCTTCTCCTCCTCGCGAGCTCTCTCGTCTCCTCTTTCTTCCTCCAGACCGACTCTCTCTCATTCTCTCTCTTCCCCTCGATCGTTCCTTAAGTTCCGTCCACCGCTCTCCGTGGCTGCGCTCGAGCCACTAAGCACTACCCATGACGCCCATGAAGCCCATGACCCTGAGATGGCGTGCTGGATTTATAAGCGAGGGGCCTATCCGTGAAACAGCAGGTGCTTCCGTTGCGTCGGACGCGGTCCGAAAAATAAAAGTGATCCCGGCCACGTTCCTCTCTTCCTAATTCCGTCTTAATCGGCGAGATCCCTTCGAGCCTCCCGCGTAGATAGGCGGAGTTATTCTTAATTATTCTTCTGGTCGCGAAGCGCGATTGTGGCCGTCCTTTGGCGCGCGCCACTGGAATCTCTTTTGCTTATCGACTCTTAAAAATATCTTAGGAATGGCCTGTGAAACACACCATCGCGAAACACACGATATCGTCTCGCGAGTAATTTCGTCGGATTAGGTTTCAGGCTCGCAGCAATTAGACACGTGTGGGAATGATAATGATGTGATATATGACGTGATATGCGACGATGCCGGATAATATCAGGCGGAGGTTAATAGGATGACTTAACATAGATGTTATTCACAATGGATGAGAAAATATGTATAATATAAGAGTGAGAAACGAAGCGAAATTCGGATTCCATTCTATGCATTTAATAAAATATATGAAATTTTCTCTATTGATAATATGTTATATTCGGCCAATTTTAAAACGATCCAGTTCTATAATTTAATGACCCTTGAGAAGATCGAATTATTTATAAGTCAATTTTTTGGGACAGAAAAATCTACATTTTTAAATAATTAATTTAGTGGAAAAATCTACACGATTTCTTTAAATTTATCATTTTCTTGCACATGCAAAAATAATTCTCATTACATTTAATTGCGAGTGTGAAGAGAATAAAAAGATGAAACGAACTAAAAATTGATAAGTCTCTCATCGATTCACTTTCATTTACATCGGCTTATTCCATTAACTCTCCTGATCGTTTAGAAATAGTTATTCTTGTGCTCGTGTGCTGCACTTTCTTTGGAACGCGCGTTTCAACTTTAACTCTCCGTTAGCGTATGCAACAAATGCATCCATCTATCAACTTGTGCACTTAGCAAGAACATCACGGATTTATATCGTGAAATGTAAGAGTTGTTACAGGATTAGTAAGACATTGATGAAAGATACTATGCAGTGACGAGAAGAGAGAGGCTTGGCGCGATGGAACAAATTTGGGATCGAAGGAAGCCGCGCATTCACAATCAGCTGATACGGTAATACTGACGTAGCGAGTACATTGTTGCAGGCACACAATTTCTATATTAAACAATCGATATCGCTGTGGGCCATACTATCGCTGGAAAGACCAGTAAATCATCTTCGTTGAGCGATACGATAATGAAGTTTCTGATTGAAAATTCCGATAAAATCTGATTAGATTAGAAATCGGCCGATTAAGTATACTACAGTAAAACATGCCTTTAAACTTAAGCCAACACGAAAGTTGAGTTCATGTTACAAGATCAGACATAGTTATAATATTAAAAATCGTAAATCTCTATATTATAAATTTAATACTTATTGTTAGATCTATGATATATATATATATATCATTCTCTAACATGGGGCATAACTTCAGAGATGAATTCGGGACACAAAAAAACACAAAAGTTCATAGAAGCATTTGTTCTATCTGATCTTATTTCCGAGTTACAGAGTTTCCATGTTCCGTTAATTTTCGTTATAAATTGAGCTAGCATAGCGCACACATTTCTGTCTTTAAAGAAGTTAATAAGACACGAAGACGTAAAGATGTGTGAAGATGATATGTTAGCTCAGTTTGTAACAAGAAGTAATGAAACACGAAAACGTTTGTAACTTGAAAACAAGGTCAGATAGAAAAAAATGTTTATATGAACTTTGTTATTTAAATAACAAAAAAGAACGTAACATATATAGAAAATATTTTTTATAAATTTGCTACAGATCTATAAATGTGTATGTGTGTGTGTTATTCATATTCAGAATCTCAAAGACAAGTTTTATATGATAGATTTTACAAAAAAAAATTTTTGTTAGAAAACCTATGTTCTCTGACATATTTTTAAAGAGTGCTCCCTTGTTCGAACCGATTGCGTAATCAATCGCGCGGCAGCGTTGCTCGTGTCGTCTGACAATAGTTCAAGTTTTTGCTTTTTTGCAAAAAATCAAAGGACATCAGACTAGTATTGTCGGACGACTAGCTTAAAAATGCATCGGAGGATGTAGGTTCCTTAAAAAAAGTTGATTTGTTTGATCATCTCCTAAAATACGTCTCATAGATCTTGAAATATCTTATACACACACACAGAGAACGTTCGCAGATTTTCTCTAAAAATAGTTTATTCTATATGCTAATAATAAAATAAGAAAATATTATATAAACATATAGATCCTAAAATGCTTTATTAAAAAATTATAATAAAAACTCAAAATATATGAGAAATAATTTTACCTAAATTTACATTTTAAATTGCCGTTTTAATCCGCCTATGTCAAATTTGACATTGATGTAATTTTGATTTTATCAATTTTTGGTAAGGGTAGAGAAAACCTTCCTACGAAAATTTCCTCTACCCTCGCGGAAAAGATAAATTCCAAATTACATTGTGATGTCAAACTTATACTGACATGAGTGGTCGGCATTTTAAAATGCAAACTTAGGTAACCCAAATTCTAGCCCTCTCTCTCTGTCATTAAGAATTTTTAATCTCTTTCCAATTGAAAATCATCAGTCTCAGCATTTTCGTATGTATATTGTGTATATATATATAATTTCATGTCTATAAAAATAAGTAAAAAGTCATAACATTAAAAAGATCATACAAGAATGTACAGAAGTTTAGAAAAAGCAATGTTTGAGAAGCTATTTAGCTTTTTAATTACGTACAATGTTACAGAATAAACCGTATTAATACCACACAATTAAGTATTTTTCTGATACACATATAATAGACTTATTTACCGATCTTAATTTATCGCGATGAAACGAAGCCATGATACTCGCATATATTTCTTTTTGCTATCGTATTTCTGAGGTTAACAAGATAGGCTAGGTAGTCTACGCAGCAGCGGACCACTCTAGAGGGGCCATCGTATATAATAATAGCGTGGTCCCGGGATCGTTTCCACGGGCAACATTAATACTACTTATCTTGCGCGGTACACTACGTGGTAATTATCGTCCAATCTCCGTAGGACCACCAAGATTCTAGAATATAGTTCTTCCAAGTTCTCGCTACTTAAAAAATACGCGCACGCGTTTTCGTTTTTGGATGTTCCAAACAAGATAATATGTTGATGTTTCGTTCCCATCCCTTCTGTTACATCTCCACGTGATAATCCCCCAATTGGTCCCCCGGTTCTCCAGCCGCGACACGAGGCATCGTCCAAAATTTAAATTTAATTTAACGCACTCGCGTTCCGCGCGGCTCAGCTAACGAGTTACTGACAGCCGATTATAATAATTATCGCGAGAGGAAAGCGCGACGAGACGCGGACTCGTAAACACGGCGGCGATCGGTGGGCGCCGCCTTGGAAAGAGAGCTGTAAAGCGCCTGGGAGATTAACCCGTCAACGTTCTCCGTTATTCCCGGGCGTCGCTTGTAATTTACACGTAGTTTTGCATGAAAACAGGGGATTCGTCCGGAGGGATTTCACGAAAAAAATAATTATTAAATCTCAACCGATGGATAATTAATATTTATTAACGTTTAAGCCGCGACTTTTGAGGTACATAGGTGGTATCGGTGATTCGCGGTGGCTTTTCACATCGTCACACCTTTAATATTTTATGAAGATCAGAGAGACTCCTCCGGCGGCTAGAAGCCTCCCTTCTCTTCCTTCGCATTAGTTTGTTAACGTTGAACGACACGTCCTCCATGCATCCTGCAGAGCGAAAATTAATTGCGTCCGGGAGTATGAGAATTCGAGCAGAGACCTTGAGATTTTTTCACGAAATAATATTTGTAACGAATAAATTTCCTCTACAAATCAATCGCAACGGTTTTAGAACTCCGGGTGGTTGTCATCTGAAGACAGGTATACGTATAGAACAAGAAAATTTGTCGATGTCAGATTTTGAAAACCCTCGTCAATGATTCTTTCCGTCAACAAGTTTCAAAGTCAAATTTCCGTGGTAGGTAATAAAGTGAACAATGAAATTTACGCTGTCAACCTTGTGAATCGTGACGGGATACTTATTGCTTGCTTAGGACTCACAAACCGAGACCTGCGTGCCTTCTCAACCATTTCCTGAAACTGAATTCGAAAAAAAAAGTTACAGACGAATCATATATTTGAACTTAACAAACGTTAGACATTGCCTTAACTGGGAACAGGAGTCCCATAAAGACCCATAATGGAAGACCTTAAAATCATTTAGCTGCAGACAAGACGAAGTGCCGCCTCTAAAAATGGCGTACAAATGGGCACGCTAGTCGTAATGTAAAATAATAATAATAAGTAGCTGTCGAACACTTCAAAGCCGAATGCGCAACGTGCGCGTGGCGTTATTGCGATTGGCCGCAAAGATAATATTTCTTACACCGAGTATGCTTCTGTCTCTCTCTCTAGATATATCCAAGGAAGTTAATTAGCGTTACCATACATTCCTCAAGACATTCACAATTTATATTCCCGTCGTGCCAATTCTTTCAGGTATCTTATCTTCGAAAATATTTTTACCCATAATTGTTACGATGCGTTAACAAGATGTCGAACGTATTTAACTCCGTGTCAACGCTAGACATGAAACATAGTACAAGATTAGGTTACTCGGTTACAGCAGACGTAGAAAGTCTCACTGATGGCAGCCACTCGAGGGTGTGAAGTGGTACAGCTTGCAAGGTGCAAGGATGCTTGGAGGATGACGATCGTCGGCAGATGTCAGCGGTGCTTTCAAATCGACGTGAGCTCAAGCGTTACTTCGAACTTGTTAACACGACGGATGATGACAGAGTAGAGAACGTGGCATGAACTCTCGGGAACTCGAAAAGTTTTAGTCTCTGATGAAAAGTTGATGCAAGACATATAGACAGTTTCAAGATACAAAAAAAAACATATGCAAAATGTACATTGTTGATATTCTAATTTTTTTTCTGTGCATTGTTTAACTTTTTAAATACTCTCTAAGTTTCTTGAACAAAATTTCACTCGAAAAATGGAGTAATTATCGAATCGCTCAAGTTAATTGAAATGACTTTTTATTAATATATATATATATATATATATATATATATACAATAAATATTTTTTCATTCTGTGTTGTGCAGTGAATATTTTCATTCTTCATTAAATAGTAAGTCTTGTATGCTTCATGTCATTATAAGAGTTTGAAATAGGCATGCATCTAGTAAGAAATTCTAAATGAGTTAACACTGATTATCGTTTCGTCTTCGTAACGTATTTGTTGAATCGATTATGTTGCAATGCTTTTTTCTTAGATATAGATGCACCCGTATGATCTAAATAAGTACGTTTCCTTCTTTTATAAAAATATTTTTAAAAAATGAAAATGCTATATTTTTTTTTAAATCTTTATTGCATCCATGTAATGTAAATATTTGAAATGCCTTATATTTGTTTTTATGTTCAGAAATGTTTTCCTTTTTTAATCTGATCATCAGTTTTAAGATTATGATCAAAAAATAAGAAAAAAACCGCAAAACTTAAGTAGGTATACATCATATAAGATCCGGTTCTTTTTTCATGATTTCCCTTCGAGTAAAGGAGAGTTTAAAATGCCTACAATCCTTTCTTTTGATCTTTTTTTGAAACAAGGTCCAGTTACTTAATTTTTTTAGGGAAAGTTTTTTTTTTGACTAATATTTCACTTCAACCGAATGAAACATTCATTATATGATTAAAGTCAAACATTCATCCTTATGAAATATCACTATCGATTCAACTGAATTTTCACTTATTTTGTGTGGGATTTCACTCTGAAAAATTTAAAGAATAAATATATGTATACATACACTTATAAGAAAGGTATGTGCATTGATAAATGTAAGATATTTCTTAATAAATTATAAATATTTCTTAATGTGTTAATTATCAAATTATTTAAGATCTTTTTAAATATACATCCTAGCATGGCACGCCTATACGTTTCTCTATAAATTACACAAATCTTGTGAGTGGTAGTTTTCTCTCCTTTACGGCGTAACAAGTGTTCATTATAGATCGGAAGCATGCACACACTTCGTCGGTAAGGGAAGAGCAATAAAAAAAAAGTTACACGTTCCCTATATACGGCACCGCTCAGCCGGCGAGCAGTAGCGAGCAATGGTCCATATACGGCAACATCCGGCCGTAAAGGGTTAAAATTATTCTGTATCAGAAAAACCTTGGCGTTGAAGCTAAACCTATGGTGTTTGTAACACAAACGTTTCTCCATCTACATCGAGAATTTCGATCTCTGCTCATCTCGCATATACGTGACATACAAAAGGTGGAGCGTGTGAGCCCAAATCAACATTTTTCACATTCTTGAACAACTATCCTTGTTGAGCGTCCATCCGTCGATAGACCGGTCCGATCGATCGGTCGTGAGCGTACCGAAAATATGGAGCGTCTTAAAAAAAAAGCCGATTCCAACGAAGAAGGAAACGATAAGGCAGCGAGGCCTGGCCTGCCCTCCCTCCGACTCCCTCCGGTCCGGGCGCATCAGCATCTCTCCTCTTCGCCGGGTCTTCGAGCTGGTCTCAAGTGGGCCAATGTGAACGCGGCTTTGTGATGGCATAACGAGCGTGGAGAGCCTCTCCCATGCCCCGTGTAATCTGGTCTTCAGGTAATTGTATGTTATACGTCCGGGCAAGAGCCTAGCGCGCAAGCGAGAGAGCGAAAAGAGAAGCTCGAGTGCGCAAGAGGAAGAAGGGGCGAAGGGGAGAGTTTGCGAAAAATCGCGGCTCATTCGGGTACAGGCAGAAGTCTCTCGTGATGGTCGTGGAAGAAAACGAGCAAGAGGAAGACGAGGATGGCGACGTGGAAGAGGCGAGGGAAAGGGAGCAGGAGAGAGGTGAGAGAAGAGGAGCCGTGTAGCGAAAGGGAGAAATGGAAGGACGACGAGAGAGGATGAGGACGAAGGAGATGCGCAGGCTGATGTTGGTAGAAGGAGGAAGAGGAGGAGAGTGTGTGAGAATGCTATCAGCGGACTCCTCTCGACCTGAGGACCACACGGCGAGACCACCGTGCGTGCCTTCGGCCCTCTTTGCCAATATATCCGCGATCAAACATTGGACCGAGTGAGTAAATGCGTGAGTTCGTACTCTGATCTTACTACTTTTCTTGCGAACGCGCCTGTCGTTTCTCGTCTTGTTCTTCGGGTGTTTGCCACGCGAATCTGCACCGTTCGCTCGCTTGTTGGCTTGTTGCTTCGTTCGTTTGAGCTCGCGTCTAGATTTCCGATTGGACGAGACAATGATCCGTCGTCACTCGTCAGCCGGAAATTGCTGTAATCGATATACCGTTTCGCGTAGTCGCGATTACCCGCGTGGTCGCATCCCATCGACCATATAATTATCAATCCATGATTCCATGCGTAATTACGGTAAGCGCTTGTTCGACGTCGTCGTTCTTGTCGATAACAAGCTCGATATTTAACTTTATTTTAATAAGGGTTCGTATCAGACGATATAATATTCTGTATCAATAATACGTGGTAATTTTATATCATGTTGTCTCATCTACTTTGTATTGCTAGTAATCATTAATAATTTTTTTTACAATAAGTCGCTATTATTATGTAAAATCAATTATTACAATTATATTTTCTAAAGACTTGACTATTTAATAAATTATAGAATTTTCATTCGCACGTGGACAAACTATACAAAATGTATTAAATTATTTTCACCGTTTTATTTTGTCTTCAGCCATTCATAATTTAAAGTAGCTTACTAAGTATGTTTCTATTTAAACATTTACTCGCTCAATACTATATCTTTAATACATTAATATTTTAAAGTCACGTAGAGGGAATGATCACATAAAAAATATTTAGTGAAAAAAAGTTATTACACAATATACCATATATTATATGTATATTATGAAAATTTTCCAAGAGACAACCTATTTCTAGAAAGAGATAAATTATTATTTCCATTGATCGTTCACGAATCGTCGTTATCCCGGAGCTATTGGTACTCCGGGGTGGTAACGTTCGTCAAGTCCTCGCAAACGCCTTGCTTCGAGCGCAAATTGGAGCGGTTAAGCAGGTACGCGTGCGTGACGTCTTGTACGCGCAATCATCGAGCCAATCGCCAAAATCGACCCGGGCATTCTCCTTAAAACATTGTAGCACGCAAGTGTTATTACGCAGACGAACGCGTCTTTTTTCAGGTAGCATAATCGTTGATTGACAGTCGTTGTCGAATTATCGTGACCGATCGTCTACCGGAGGTGGAGTAGTCGAGAGAGTAGAATTCCAACGACGAAGTAGGAAGAAACATTAAGAGCTGAAATAGAAATTTAACGAATCGCTGCTGCGTTTATATTGAGCGCCGAGGGAATCAAAGAGGATGACGCGCGTCGCTCGGAACGTAACACGATGAAAGACGGGTCTTTCCCTGAAGTAGGCGTCTAGGTCCTTCATGTAATTGAAGTCCGTGATAAGGAGATGTAATTTGCCATTCGTAATTGTCGCATAATTATTTCTCGCAATTAAGATGTTAAGATACGTTCACAGACGGAGAGAAGAGCTATGCCATCTCGAGTCACATTATTATGCGCGACATTAAGCATCGGAGTGAGCACATACTATGTGAGTGTTGCCGATTATGCCACTTGCTTTCTGGACCCTCGGTAAACGGGTCCAGGTACGGGGTCATAAACGTAATGTGCGCGAAACTCGGTCTAACCGAATCAATCTTTCATGCCCGGGGTGAGTTCTGGAATGAATTTTGCCTCGGGGTCGCGCGCTGAAGGAATTATTACGCACGCTTGCTCGCTTCGCTAATCAAAATCGCCGCATGAAGCGGGTCTTTCTCTCTCTCTCTCTCTCTCTCTCGCTCTTTCTCTCTATTTGTAATCAGCGTCATATCGATGAGTGACGTGCGATCGTTCATCGAATAATTATCAGCAACTCGTTGCTCTCAGCAGGTGCGAATTACTAATTAGCGCGAACGATGCATTATTATCGCACTTTGGGCCTCACGAGTTCATGCACGACTCTCTTCACGACGGTATCTTCTTTCGTTCCAGGTCCGACCTGGCAAGTCAATTAGACTATCTGCGCGAATTGGAAATTGTGGAATGCAATCTCGCTCGCGCGAAAGGACGATGCTTCGCGCCATAAAGTTAGTCACCCGCAGAATATCAGTGCAATTTACGTGTCCGCGATGCGGCGTGTTTCCTTTCCATGTTGTGTTATACACGAAGTGCACGCCGCGCGATAACAAAGGAACATTCCAGACCGATTCCCGACGGGATACACTGCGGATATGCATCGCCCGCTTTCTCCGATACTGAGAAAGCTATTAGTTATTGCGAGGTGAAGTTGCTCGAAGTTGTGCTCGTGGTAAATCGAAGTAGCGCTTGGACGGTCGACAAATTAAGAGAAATTTCGCGGAAGACCGCGGGAAACGCGTGACAGTGCGGCTAATACAATCGTTCACTGTGCAGCTAACACAATCATTTACTGTGTGGTGCGTCGTGCGCTCCTCATCTTTCTCCATCGTATAAAGCGTCGCTTAATAAATACACCGTTATGAGGAAATATAAAGGTTCCTATCTCTTCTTTCTAGAGAGAGGGTCTCAGCAAACTCTCTTAACGACGTAATAGGCTCGTTGCGACCAATCCTAAAGCCGTGGATGCTTCCCCTTATTTTCTCGGTGAGAACCGCTCGTCCAATTACTGATTAACGATCTCACCTCCGTAGAAATAATTATAAAACTTCCAAGAATGTGCCAGTTAACCTCAGGGGCGCGAACGCGCGACAGACACGGGACGAGGGAGTCCGAAGGAGTCCGAGGGAGGTGACCTTAGACCCGGCCAAGGCAACCGACGTTGGTTTCGATCAACGGCCCATAAAGCGATAAATCCGTCGCCACGTTGAACCTACCAACCAACGGTGGCCCCGTTGCTTCGATGCCCGTACTGCATTAGCAACGACGGCGTGGCTCACCTGGCGCTTAATGACGTGACGAGAGAGGACGAGACGCGCGCACGAGAGAAACGTGTCCTCGGTTAACCGACTGCGATCGAACAGAGTACCTCGATCTCCTCGCCCCCGGTTTCCGGGATGCTGTATTCGCGACACGCTCGAACGGCTCGGACTGCTAAATCACTGCGTGAAACGTACGTACTGTCATACTTCGCGGTCGCCATTCATCGTCGCGATCGAGAAGCTGCTCGACTCATGCAAACCTCGCGATTATATCTCTTGCGGTTCACGACCTGTTGTATATTATCCTACCGATGTATAATAATTAAATAATTATATATCATACATATTCTTGCAAAGAATTCTGCACTAATTATAAAGAAAATTGAGCTCGATGAAATGAATTAATTTTCACACAAAATGTAGTTTACAATGTAATAAATAAAATCGATTACTTATATTTGACAGTTTTTGCTCTCTTAATATCTTTGATAAAAAACGATTTATTCATTATATCTTTAGAGTTTACTTCGTCGAGACATTTAATTTTTGTATTCCAAACATTTTTTTACTTTTCGTTAATGAAAGACTGTTCTTTTTACCCTGGCTTTAAATATCTTATATACAAAGAAAATGTGATCTTTCTGATAAAAATAATGTATACATCAGCGTTTCTTTTGACTTGCGATATTATTAAGTAACTCATTAATTATACCGTTTACAAGATAACGATTAAAACAGCTAATTCGACCCTCCAGGGGTATAAAGTATCTTCCCAAACTCGCATTAAAAAGGCAAGCGCCTTAGGGCATAGATTCACATCGTAGTTGTCTAGTCCATATCTTTTACAGCGATTTCGAGCAATCGAAGCCACTCACGTGGAAATTCTCACGTACCCCGTATCACGTCATATGCTTCGAACAAACTAATTAACTGCCCGCGTACGCTGCACCGTGCAAACCGCATCGTACCGATCCCACTGCTGTCATTTTTTCGGATTTGCCGACAATCCCGTCCAGATAGTCTCACACAGATAGCGCGAGTTCCACACCAGGTGCCCGGGGTGATCCTCGAGCTCCGGCACAGGTTCCGAGCCACCGACGGAATTAAACACGGCAGGAGGGGGCACACCTAAGTTGTGGGTGGTAGACGAAGGGAAATGGTGAGGGTTGAAACCGAGAGAGAAGACAACGACCACGGCGCATAGTCCGGTATCCCTTTGTTCGACGCGTGGCAAGATAAATTCAGCTAATAAATGACCGGGGGCTATTTACCGTGGCGGTAGCGCCTCGTTATCCGGCTCGGGCCTTGTGTATACACATATATATTTATATATACATATATGTATACACATGTACGTACACAACAACGATGTGTTTTGCAGCATTTTGAGCATGGCTCGGTATCGGTAAGAGGCCGATAAATCTTGGCGCGCTCGACTACTCCAGGCACGAGGAGTCATCTCACTTTCCTCTCTGATGCTGGGATGCTGTGTGTGTCCTCTGTTCCGCTACGTATACCCTAAGCGAACTCTCTCCCCTTCTTCATTGCTCGCAGTGGCTCCCAGGCGAAGGAACATCAGAGTGAGAGGAAGCGCGAGAAAGTGAGAGGAAGCGAGAGGGGAAAGCGGCAAAGTCTGAGTGTCCTGTAAGTGCATACGCTCGTGTACTACAATGACCGTACATAAGCGAATACAGTTATGTCACGTGCTTATATAAGAGAGAAAGAGCGGGTGGGTCCTCTTCGTGAGGACTCGACCGCTATCGCGAAATCAGCGTTCGTCTTAATTATCGCTCTCAGTCTTGTTGCCCTCACCGCAACGTCCCGCCCGTATAGATTCTTTCGACCCTTCTCGCACGACCTTTTTACCCGTTAATATCTTTTAAACGTTATTATTTTGAGAGAAACAATATGAATATTAGTGAATACTGTTCTAGGCATAGAACAATAATAATAAACGAAGCTTATAGTTTATAAAGTTTTATTAAAATTGTTTAAAAGAATCATATTGTGAATGTTGCATTGATATAATTTGTAACAAGACATCTTTTTATAAACTTTTGATTTTAATTTTAACAATTCTTGTATTTAGTGGCTCAATTTTTTTTTTATTTTGTTAGTTAAGATATCATTAAGATATCAATAGAGTTTGAGGTAGAAATAGAAATAATTTTAAAAAAGGAATTAGTAAAGTATTAATAATGGTAGTATATCAATAATGTAATAGTATCAATCATAAAGTTTGCGAGAAATGTCGAAATTCCTATATCAGAAAAACGTGATCTTTTACTTTATAATAAACTTTCTTTCACTTTATAATTGTTGATTCCTGTATCGACAATTATTATAAAGTATGTAAAAATTGAAAAACTATTATATTTATACTGAGAAAAATTTCTGGTTAGAAATGGACCGATTAGAAAAAAACTCTGAAAAAAGGATCATATCAGAATTCTGGGTATATTAACTAGAATTATAATAAATTTAATTAGAAAATTCTCTTGTCCATTTTCAACCAGAATTCTTATTAATACTTATTATTAACCAGACTCCTTTTCCAGTGCGACAATGGGAAGAAGCGACGGAGTTCCCTTTCTGCCGCTTTTCAGAGCAAAGGATGCGGATGGAATAATAGTCACGAAAGAGCCGGCTATTAACGCAGCCCGCTCTTTTGCGGCATGAGAATTTCAACGTTTGGACAATTCGACTGCAACATAGTCCACGTAGTTGCGAATGCGCAACGTCAGCTCGTTCCGAGCGGACCATTCCGTGACCTCAACTGCGATGAATCTCGTGCTTCAATACGGCTCTCTCCCGGGGCTTAAAAATCTTTCGAGTAAAACCCCTTAAATCGGCGCCTAACGAGTGCGTTTAATAATTTACGCGTAGCTCGATTCTTTAGTGAAAAATAAGGACGTTTCATCGGTCGACCATTTTTTCTTGCTAATTGAAGGAAGCAAATCCTTTTATACTCGGTAGATCACGATAAGCTTCGGGGCTTGCTAACTAAACAACGAGACCAGATTGTATAGAAGCGCAGCAGTTACGTTCCACACGTTTCCTTACCTTACCGTAGGATACTTCCTGTCTGTTAACGATTTCTCTGCCTCACACAAGTACACTAACATGTACTACATTCTACAGAATAATGATGCAATGAAAATTATTTTGGACAAAAAGAAAATCTTCTGCAGTATTCGACGTATAATACGTAGACGTTGTTTGAAAATTAAAAAATCGGAATAAAATGGTGACGTCAAACTCGTAGAAAGGAAGAGCTATTTGGACGCGACACGAGAGCGAGCAGTGAAATATTTACATCCCCCGCGAAGTCGTAACGACGAAGTCGTTTGTCACAGAATTTAATCGCCAACTTTCCTTGACCTATTCAGTTCCGGTAATCATGCACTGACTCTTCATTAGCGCGCATTCAATTTCAACTTATTATTTTAATTAGTATTTGTTCGAGACATGTGAAAATGTGCACGTCCCCGATGAGAGATATCCCCAAGGGAATTCGCATAAACTAAACGAGGCAAATTGTACCCGCGATGGAACTGTCCCTCCGGAAATTATTTTAACGTACGCTTTTAAATTTTACACCAGCTGGCGGAATAACGGCGTACCCGCCAAAGTTTCTATCAGACTGTCTCTAATTCCCTGGACAAGGATATTTTCCAGTGTCAACTGTCTTAATCCGCGGACAATTTACGTGTCGCCGTCGGTCACTCATTTCGAGTTAATATAAAAAGGTGTGTTCCAAGCAAACATTTGATTGATTAAATGTACCTTTGAAAGAAATGCGAAAGGTTAGCCGGAACTTTGCCATAATTAACAGAGCGCGTGAATCACGCCATCATGAGATTTTCCGGGAACAATAGTTGAAGTAGAAATATAAAAGGGCAGATGTAGCGTCGAACGAACTTTCATTCTTTTGATCAATACAATCCAAGCGTACGCGTCAACGCATTCCTCTGCCGGATTAATAGCTCGATTCACCAGTTTCAACAACGGTACCACGTAATAACCAGTAACAAAAGCGGGCGACATCGTTAAACGACTGTCGTTTGTAATAAATGCTCGCAGTTTGTCGGGCAACAAGGGATTATTATCAACGGAAGCGTCCCTGACCCACGGATTTTATCGATACGACAAATAAAATCCGCTGGAAGTAACATAAAATTTCGATGCACAAATTCCCATGTATTTTCATAAATATCCGAGGCCTCGAGCACGCGCGCACATCGGTACGTATCTCCCTTAACGTTTACGTGATTTTATTTTCGCTCGGATATTTCCGCATCACCTGTTTTTAATTCAGCGTAATAATCGATCGTACGTTCCATCGAGATTATTGGATTCTCACCGATATCTACGTTAATGTAATCACATGCGGATGACGTACCTATTAATCGCATTTTAAAATCCAGCGCAGTCGAGAGAGAAAAAGAGAGGGGACAAGGAGAAAGAGAATTCATTAGAATCTCAATTTTGCATTTACAGCTTTAGCCGTTTCGTTGGTACGAGAAAGTAGAAAACCTGCTACGAGGGGTAGTAATCCGACTGTATAATCACCGTTGCGTTGCAGATTCACCGTTGCGTCAAATGCACTTACTTGGACGTCTGTAAAACGCGACGACCAGCTTCGGTATTTTAGTCGGTCATTCGGCGGGTTTTAATCCTTCGCAAAGAGCACACAGTACTGCGCCGGCCACCCGTAAAAAGAAAAATAGCCGCTGTAATTCCGGAACTTTCCAGACTGTCGGAAATCGGAAGGAAGAGAAGGATAAAGAGAGAAAGAGAGAGAGAGAGAGAGAGAGATATGAGTTCGAGACAGTTTCGCAAAGCCGATACCCTGCAAGAGAGGAATTATGGTACGCGATTTGGAGTGGCCTCACGTAAACGCGTTCCGTCGAACCTTCGCGATTAAATCTAAGCCCCCGCAACTTATTTGAGGCAAATAATTACTCTTCCCCGGTAACCACGACCGCTGCTGCCTACAATGTATAAACTTTATTAAAGGAAGTATATAAACTTTATACGTATACTATATTCATGTGATATCCCACATCATATAGTAATATGCAAAGTAACAAAGCGCAAAGTGAATACATAATCTATTTTTCATAATGTACAAATATGTTTTCCATAATGTACCATCTCCGCGAACATTTATTGGTTAATATTGGATTTGTTCCTTAATAAAATTTTCTATCATAAAATATATCGTCGCATTAATATAAATTTTGTCCATCCTTCTTATTCTCCAACACCCAATGAAATGTAAAACACCTAAAAGATCCATGTAAGTTTAAGCTATAAAACGTTAGTCGAAGCCATAAGATTCCTGTAACGTAGAGCTGAAGTTTTTTATGAGCATGAATTATACGCTCCGAATGTGTCATTTCAAACGGAAATCCCCCGTTGGCATGTAGGGAACTAAAAAACTTACGCGATATCGAATTACCAGATTTTCTCAGAATCGAAGTGTTTTTGAATATCCTATATTAGGATCCAGAATAGAAGGTGAAAATATTAAAAAGAATAATTAATCGCATTGCTAACGCAAATCTGATTGCCAGATTTAGATCTGCATAGCTTTCGTAAAACAGCCTGAAGAAATAATAAGAGATGTTAGAAATGCAGTAACGCGATGGAAACGGATTTTAGTCGCGCGCCGGCTGTGAAAAATGCAAATTCCATTTGGATTAAATGCTTTAAATAACTTAGCGAGCGATTGCTAAGTTTCTATGCGATATGTCAGTATACGTTAACGATCATAATATGCTAATGCGCGACGTGTAAAAGAGAAAACTGTGTACTGCACGAACTGAAATGTAATCTACATACTAACATACTATACGCTTTATATTTTGTGTATAATATATTCTATAATATTATATACTACACTGACAGATATAAATACATATATGTATGTGCGTGGGTGTACGTCAATATAAAGATTCAATACAAAATACGCAATATAGAATTAAAAATCAAACCGTATCAAAAAATCGTACATTATTTGTTCGTATTTATTCGTTAGTGCTTTTATTGGCGTTTGCGGTATTAACGATAGAAAACACGAAAAATGAGTTTTATGATTTTGCATTTTTATTGTTGGCACGATACACGTGATTTTTCTTGTTTTATCTTACGCTTTATTTTATAAATCTATCATCGATCATGCTTTTATAACAATGTGACTAATAAAAAATTAACACAATGTTGACGGCGTTTTTTTCTTTTCCTCATCTATTTTTTTCTCGGAATGTTATCGTTTTAAAAATAGTCCATTTAAACGCCCACTAATTTAATCTGAAATATTATTTATCTTAACGACGCCGGAAAAATTACGAGTGTCGCGTGCATGTGCCGTTATAGCTTCATTCGGAGAAATTCATGGCGACCGGAAAAAGCGCGATTTCAAAACGGCCGAATGAACATCTATTTCTACCTGTTTTCCAATTTTCATCTGAGGACACCGAGAGAAGATCGGATGCCACGATGAAATGGGGGAGGAGGGAACACGCGATACAGGATGTTTCACAATATTGTAGGCTCGGGCCCGTGGCATGTATAAGAGCGGAGAGCGTAGGGGACGGCTTCGAACCCTTGTCACCACAAAACTCTGGACTGGAAATCGAATTCTCAGGGCATCGAATGACAATTTAGCCTCTGCCGCTTCGAGCTAGGGAGACGAAAGCGAATAGAGCTGATGCGACTACGCGAGAGGGGAAGGAGACAAGGAGAGTGGGATGAGATAGAATAGACGGAGATAGGAAAGGCGTACTAACAAGGAGAAAAAGAGGAGACCCGTGATGTCGCCCAGTGTTCCAGAGATGTTATCATCGCGGAGGAGGGTTATACCACCACAGGAACGTAAGCGATGAAAAGGTGCCCGGGACTAACCAGACCCTAACAATCGTGTCGCGCATTCTTCTCCGAGCGGACGATCCGCTCGCTCCGATAGTTTCGACAGAGTTGCAATTTGCTCGATGCGGTTGGCTCGGCCTCCTCCTACCGGCCGTAAAGGTTCCTCCACATCAGTAACATGACAATGAGATCCTTATCGGACCCGGTATGTTTCTTCTTCTCGCTCTCCTTCCGTTTCTGCAGCAGCTGCCCGATGCGAAACGCATTTGTATACGGAGATGCGCGTTGACGTCTCGTATATACATTTGAAGCTGTAGAACGTGAATTCCTCGACGTAACCAATCGTTTCGCAACTTCGTAAAGTTTCCGTCGGATTGGAACAGATAGCATAAAATCTCGTTGAAGAATAATCGAAAATCGACAGACCGAGAGTCGATTTGTTCAGAATTCACGAACTTGCTTGTATTTATAATTCAAATGTGCAACACTAGTATGTGCATTAATGTATGTGAGTGTGTAGTGTAAGTTTGCTCAGAAGCGCCGATTTTTGTTTAATAGAATGTCTAAAGACGTCTCGCGAAAGGGCTATTATTATTAACTGGAGTTTAATCATTTCACAGCTTCCGCGATGCGATCGACCTGTCCTGTTCGACATTCGTCTTAAAGATCTCCGCACACCGGTACGGCCGGACGACAATAAGACTCTTATCAGATCGGTGAGTTTCTTTCTCGGCTACCACCAGCTGCATCACTTCTTCTTGCACACAATCCGGCAGCGCGATCCTACCAACCAGAGGACGATGTAACCAATCTCTTTCCCTCTCTCTTCCTCCGTTTCGCAAAGTTTTCTAGTGACCCGAAATGGAGAGAGTGGATCGCTACTTCTCTCTCAGAGACAGAGGGAGAAACTATCCCCCGATAAAAAGAATGGAATCTTTAATAAATAATGGGTCGAGTCGTCACACTGAGACAGGAGCCCATTGTAAAGCGTTTCTTTCGGTTCGCTTGAGACCAGCCGGAGAAACGAAAAGTTGAGGACTCCTGCTTTCGGCAGGAGAGTGGGCTTTTATACGATTCGTACGTTTTTTTTCGGCTCCCTTTTGTACGACAATTCTCGGTGGATCGCGCGCTCGTCGGAAACGGGCATTATTTTAAGATGACATTGACCGATACAATACAATTTTCCCCAAATTTTATTCTAACGAAACGGAAACATTAACATTCTTTCAACGCGTTTAAACAGACTATTTGTGGAATTGTAATTATCATAAAATATTTTCTAGTAATCACAACGAATGAAAATGTTTGTGTTGTACGATAAATGTATGTGTTGTTATTTGTCAAGTACATACACACATGTGTAGTCATTAAAAACAGATTTTAGCTTAATCGATAATGATTACATGATAATTAATAATAACGGTAGCGCCGGAAGTAGTTGAATAATACGCTTTTCCCATATGCGAAAAAGGATAATCGATTTGTAATACGTCAGTGACAACGAGCGCATTGCATTCGGCACAATGCATGTAAAATTCAACACCGGCGCGATAATATGAAACGCGATAGAAGGGGAATAACGCGTGCTGATGGACGATTTATTAAATTTTATTAGCATATCGCCGGACAGGTGAATAATTTCTTGTAACTTTTAATCGGTACCATCGGATTATTAAATTTTCCCAATGCGATCTTAATTAAGGCAGTCCTTCTATCGAGTGGCCTTAATTAATAACAGATAAGTTCCGCGGAGACGGCATTGTCGAATGGCCGTAATTGAAACTGGATAGGCGGCACGAAATTGGGGACATAATTGAAGGGGCAGGTGGACGAAAGTGTTAGCTCGCGTTTAGTAATTTGCGGGGGATGAAAGGAGAAGGCTTTAAGACCAGGGTCTGGACCAACTTTTTTCCGGCTTCATTGAAACTTTAAAGGTCCAAGAGAAGCGGAACGGTGTACACATATACTAAACAACGACGGTAAGACACGCTTGAAGTACACCCACCTAGAAAATTCGTTATAGAGGAACAAATTTACGGTACACTTTCGCGAGACTTGGTAAGTGCATCATAACGCCTTCGTCCACCATCCCGTGTGGTTGGACGCTTATCCTATGACGCGTGTTCGTTTCAGCGCAAATTTAGTTGCGGAACTGTTGCCGCGAAAAAAAATAATTTAATCTTTATGGCTTGAAATTTTATTTGCATTTCGTAATGCAATGATATTTAAATTATTAAAATGAAATTGAAGAAATCGATTCTGTCAAATTATGTTAAAATTGCTGATCAATGAAAATGAACGATTTTGTCAGATCCTAAGTTGTCATTTTTTTTTTCTAATAATTTTCTTTAATGGGAAAAAGAAAGTTTTGTAAGTCTAAAATGGATAGTATGATATAATTAATAATTTTAAGATACTTAATTCTCCGTCGACAATGCATGTGAAATTTTCATCCTTTGTCTGCAACTTGAGTTTTCTAACTTCAGATTTTTATATTGTTCTGGATTCTGTAAAAGTCTAAAAAAATTCTTACATACTTGCGAGAGCTTTAATGAGATTTTACTATCGTAAAAGTTAAATTGTTTTTACTTTACTTATTTTTTACATATTTAAATTTGTCTATCAGAATTCACAATAAAAAGATCGAATGTGGCTATGAAGGTCAACATTGCTGGCGAAGGAAAAAACACAAAATAACGATAAAAGTCAAAGACAAGAATGATGTACAGTTACAACCTTTACGTTTTATCCTGAATTATTATCATACATCTTGGTAAAAATAAATAGTAAAATCTTTTATCAGAATCTTTTATCATGTGTCATATCCTGACAAAGACAGGATAAATATAACTACGTATAGAAGCAAAAGCTGAAGTAACGTGAAGTACGCGGCTTCAATTTTCTTAAAAATAAAACTAACTCCCCTTAACTTCCAATGAGCGTAATACAATGCGATCACAATCCGAATCTTTGTTTTAGCCGACATAAAATTTGCGTTAACGCGTGCTCTTTACGACCGCAATCATGGGTGCTTGTGCCGAGGAGCAGCGCTGACTGCGGCGTGGCACGGCAAGAAATTGTCGAAACACTGTAATTTACCGACGATAAATTTCTTCGAAAGTCGACCATGGCCGGGATGCGATCTCGCGATCGGTTCGCGCCAGGATCCGGAACGCGTTTTAGAAAAGAAGAGGGAACAAGAGCGATAATAAGGACGCGGATGTATTGTATGAAAGAGAGAGGGATGAGTAATCGATAAAAAAAAATACGGAGCACAAAGTTAATTGTACGGATAATGTCGGGCGCATGAACGATTTTTCGAGCGGCCTCGAATCGTGCGACGGTCTCCTTTATCCTCGTTAACCTCGGCAATTCCTTCGATATCTTCTGCTCTCATTATCCTGATGGTGCACGTGCACGATCTACGTGAAAGCCCGAGATCGTTTACTCTTTTACGTTACAAGCGCAGCGAGTAACGGATATTCCACTTCTTCGCGATCGAGTGGTGATGACGACAACAACGACGATAGCGATGCCAAGACTTTTTCCAGCGGAAATTAGTTGCCGATCGTTGTCGACCGAAAGGGTGTCGCCGCTGTAACCGGTAACGATCGTCTGGCTTGTGAAAGATACACGGTATCACCGATCGGAAATGCGGGACTCTCTGGAGCGTCGCTTTTGACTAATCGATGCGGGAGTCTGCGACACGAGACTTTGCGAAACACCGGGATAATGAAAGCCGCTGTCGTTTCTAGAGAGTCTATCGCAATCGCGTCAACGATTCGAAGGGAGAAGTTTCGACGGCTAGAACAAAAGACTTGTAGAAAGGAAGCGATCGACGCTTAAGGGGATACTCTAGTATTTTCAACATAAGGATTTTATCAAATATTGAGAATAAGTTTGTGATTAATATGTAGGCATTTCTGAATATTTTCTAAAACTTTTCTTTCTTCTGATTTTTTAACTGTTTTTAAAATTTTCTTTGAATAATTTTCTGCAATACCTAACTTAAATTCTTATAAGAGAAGAAGAGAGAGTTTAATTGTAAACGAAGTAAAAGAATTTTAAAGAGTTATACTGAAAAAAGAAATATTTAATTTTAAGATATTAAAATGTTTCATTCTTGTCTTCGTTTTTTAAACACACACACGCATACACTTAAAGATGTTTTAGTTTTAAACTTTTTTAAAAAACAAAATTTAAAATATTATTGTGATTTTTCAATCCAAACACATAGAAGAGAAACCTCCTTAAGGGAATTCTAAAGTCATCTGTTTAACAGATTATTTTTCAAATAAATATTTTTCTAACTGCCTTTACACTTTATGTTTAAAAATCCTTTTCCACAATTAAAGTATAAACGATAATATAATCCGGTTGACGGAAAATTACATCGATTTCCGGCATCGATCGACCGTAGTAACATTTTTGCTTTATATAGAAATTTTGTACGTATAAGACAATCTTTGAATTAGAGATTATACGAACAAATACAATGTTGAGTTCCCAGATATTTAATATGAAAGATTAATTGGAAAATTTGTTCATATGTGTGCGCGCAACAATACAACAAATACTGCTGTCGTAGTACGTAGTAATGCGTCAATGACACATATATCGCGCGTATGTAGGTCCTTCCGAATCGATAAAACAGACAATTTTAGGAACCTTTTAATCGAACGTTACGGAAAATGCGCGACGTTATACATATTTATGGAGGAGATTGCTCTATCGCAATTTTCGTGCTGCGCGCTTTTACCTATTACATTCGTGTACTTGCGTGTACTTGCGAATGTGTCGCTGTGACCTCGCCAGCAGCGCGTGTGTTCGCGCGTATGCATATGTGACCAACCTTTACGTGTGTATAAATCGGAATCAGTATAGCGTAACCGTCGAGTGAAACTGGTTCCACGGAATCAATGGGTCTCCCGCGCTATCTGATCCACGGCACCTAGTACGTGTCGCCTACTGTACAGATAACCGCATTAATGGCGTCCCGCGGAATGTGACCCGCTGTGATTTACGGGAAACCGAGGGACCGAGCGGCTTTCTTTTTGTTTCGCCACGACCGTCGTCGCAGAGAGAAACAGCTTCGTCGAAAATTGACTCGATCGGCGAAACGATACGGAGATAAATGCGCCGTCCCCGTGTAACCTGCTCTCGACGCCCGCTATAAAGGCCGGATTGCACGTCCCATGCGACGATCACTTGCGGAAAATTATGGGTAGCGAGTGTCGCCGCAAGTCCTCTTGGCTGGATAAGTACAAATCTAATAAAGACATCTATTCTGCGACACTGCACCATTCTAAACGCGCGGCTATAAATGATCGATGTTCTTAAAATAAGTATAATTACTTCGTTCAGTTTTGACCAGTTTCCTATCGATCCAGACTTGGATTAGTTGCTGACTCTGCGAACGGTGAAATAAAATATGATAGTTTCTCGTAATATAATTATAATTCAGAAATATTCCCGTAATTTAAAAATTGATGAAAAAATATTATAAACTTTCTGAAATTAGGATTATTATTAACTCTTCTTTGGCTGGGCAAATGTGATCTCCGGCTTCGTTTATTTTCTAGCTACGTTGTTTAACAGAGAAAAATGTTTCATGTATGTATGTTTGTATATTATTTAACTCATTTTGTTACATTGATCATAGTGTAATAAGGCAGATGTAATATTCCTGTGGATGCACAATAGAAGAATTTGAACTCAATTTAATTGACTAATTACTATCGCCATTATGCGTAATATTATATCTGTCTTACTATATCGTGACACCGATTAGATGAAAAATGAACAATCAATTCTACTTTTCTGAAAATTCACCTTACCATAGGAAATTAATATGCCATCGCGACGGCACGACATGACTGATCACAAAGCCGTAATGAGAGAATCGTAGTCACAGAAACGAGAAAAATGGGAGTTCTAGCAGATCGTAACGCGTTGAAGAACCACATTTATCTTTTTGGCAAGGTCCTTTTATTACGCCGTTAAAACGACGCTGTTTGGCTCTCTACTCGAGAGAAGGAAAGGAGAGCATTAGGAGTTGTGCTTCTCCATAAAGATAAAAAAGAATGTACTTAACTATACTCCGTCGGACTTTACATCCCACGACACGTGTAACGTATGACACGACGGGACGATCACAGGGAGAAATTCCGGAGAACAATGATATCCGCCTCCGTCTCGCGATCCCGCTCGCAGTATGCACTCGCAGCATGTATCTGCATGCAGCTCCGGAGTAAGCGATAGCCGAACGTTAACGCGATACGATACCGTCGTACGTCCAACCAGCTGATGTCCAGAATGCGCGCTTTATGACATTCGTTCAGTAACACGATCGTCGCTATCCATCCGTATGATTCGCGCGTTTCCCCTTTTGATTTCCTCTTTGGCATTCACGGCCAGCATTCAACGACGAAGATAAATCGAAGCCTTTGAGAAAAATCGCTAACCCAGTCAGCCCCGACGAGCTTCCGCCAACAAATTTTATCTTGCTGCCCGAGCCACGAATACCGATCGACCTCTATCTCCTCCGGTACTAATGAAACCAATCTCGTTAGCGACTCCCTTTATCACCTCTTTCCTGATAGCAATGTAGCTCATGTAGCTCCTTGGCTGATGGAGTTCACGCCGAGCAATAACAGTCCACAACATAAATTTCATGCGGGCGTGACTCGTGGCTAGGATTATCTTTCTGTAATCGAATCAAAGAGTGATGTTATATGTATGGAAAAATACTGATGGCGTTTCGTTGCATCGTATAATTAAAAAAAGGCAAACGTATTAGTCCCTTTGCACCTTATATTTGAGATTTTACGAGACCAACTGCGGTGCGAGAAAAAAATAACAATTGAAAGTGATGATGCACAAGAGGAATCTACGAAACGAACGTAAATGTTGAGATACAGTTAAACCGACCATTACTACAACAGAAAAAAAAGAAATAAATCAATGACTTATATAGCTAAGGCGAGTGAATGGAATAAAAGATAAGAATTTATTCGATACAGAATACCCTCGTATATTTCTGCATGAATTTAACTTTCGATGCTGTAAATACGAGAAAAATTTTAAGTCATGCACCGAAACAAACGTATACGATAATTCTAACTAATGTAACAATAAGAAGGAATTTTTTTTTCTTACGAATGTATACTAACGTTGGCAATAGTTAATTTTTACGCTATATTTATCATGGCTTTCCTTCTAGAGAAGATTGCAGCTGTACACTCGCGTAAAAATGTAAAACTTGCAACGTCGCTGCACGGCATAAGAATAAAGATACTGTCTAAGAACGTAGCTTGCATGCGACGACAGGGCTGGGTAAAATATCTTCTCTGTGGGATAGTCCTGACACGACAGTTTCTCTCGACCGGCGAGACCTTGACCGACACGATGAAACGCTAATTACGTTCTCGTTCGTATGCTGAATACCGGTCGCTTGACTCAATGC
Source organism: Acromyrmex echinatior (assembly GCF_000204515.1). The sequence goes on along the minus strand of NW_011626988.1, from coordinate 3,750,418 downwards.
TGCCCACGTAGGAAGCTGAAAAGACGACTATCTGCGCGTCGTAGTCCAAAGAACGTCTGCGCGGCTTCGCGCGACGTGAAAGGAAGTTCTCTAAATCATCCGGAGCTTCGGCGGTCTAAGAAACTCTAACGGACGAGTGCCTAGGTATTACCTCGCGGATTTCCGCGTTCGTGAAAAGAAACACCGCTTCTCGAAATTTCACGCTCCGCATCGTACGTTAACGACAAACAGATATCTGAAATATAGTGCCGTCTATACATTACGTCGTTACGTTACGTCGTGATAACTGGATTTAGTGCGCTCAATGTGAGAGTCGACTCGTAACGCGATAAATACACGGGTATTTTCATTATCGAACGTCGACAGCTCGCCGCTCGTAAAGTTTTCAGACAGCCGAGCAAGATCGGATGATTTTTACGCAGTATTTTTTCCTCCCTCGTCCCTTCAACGCCATTCACCCTCGTTTCGTGTCGAGTGAAGTATTCTCGTCTGTAGAACCTTTTTGCGGGGAACAAACGTCGTTACTCACCTGTACACGCACGTGAATTTGTGCGGGTATACCTATGCATACGCATATATCTACACGCCGTAACACAAGCGCTGCGCGCGCCCCACCGTTAAAA
>NW_011626988.1:3734816-3749730 GCF_000204515.1 Acromyrmex echinatior | reverse complement strand
ACGACGTAACACAAGCGCTGAGCGCGCGCTAGCTGTAAATTTGCCTAACAATATGAACGGATATTTCGTCTATATTCCCCGCTTAGGGCAAGAAATATGGTCGTGCGGTCTGCCACGCCTAACTTATTCTTCCTTAAAGCCGCTGTCATTTCTCCAACTGGCTCGAGAGGGACTTCGATCCCTCTCGACTTCTCCACCTACTCGACCAACCTTTCTAATTACAGGCCGCCGCATTTTTCTTTGACCCGTCGATGCGTCCTCCGTCGAGGGTGGCTTTTGCCAGGAAGAAACAAAAATTACAGATTCCGGGCGCCACTTAATTTCCAAGCGCGTCCTGGCGCAATTTTTTGGACTATTTAAAAAAAAAAAGGAAAAAAAAAGAACGGATAAAGAGAAGCTTCCTACGTGTAATCTCATAATGCGTTTCCTTCTTCGTCCTGCACTCTGCAATTTGGTCTAGATATATATAGAGTTTTGAGATCAAACGTCGGACCGGTGCAGTGGAAATTTCTCTACCAGCGACACTCTCTTATTTGCCGCCGGACGTATTTTACGAATCCCTCAGTCGGCGTTCGTTCCGAAAAAATACAGCTGCTCGTTGGGAGATTGTAAGATACGTCAGAATGTTTAAAAATAAATTAGAAATACAAAAGTGTCGCTATTTCGAAAGCTTATATCAAATATTCGTATTGCAACACGAAAATAATTAAATACGAATAAATGTATCTTCGATCTCTCGTGTTGCACGTTCGGGTGAGAATTCTGTCGATTTTTCAATGTGGTCGGTTTCTTAGTGGAATTTATCGCTTGTTCCATTCGCTATTACGTACACGTGGAATTACTCGAAGCTCTTCCCGGCATATATACGCGAAATAAAATTCCTTTGAAATGTGATTCGTTTGCATGACTTTATTGGATGAGCTGCCGGCAATATTGAATCGCATGAATATTTAAAGATACGTCCGCATCCGTCGGGTGAATTTCCCTTAAATTATTATCCTTTTAGCTCCATTAAACGTACTTTTAGACGGCCGCCCGATGAGTCGTCGCAACTTTTCTCGCTGCTTTTAAATAGCCCACTTCTATTTATTATTCTCACTCCGCCGCTTGAAATTTTTCGCATTAATTATTCATCGGCGTTAATTCGGCTTGGCTACATCAAACACTGCAAGGGGGATCCACCAGTATGCCTTTAATCTCTTTTACACCAATCCACTTTCGAACGTTAATTCGTGAATGATGAAACGAGCCGACCGGTTTAATGAAAGTACTCAATTAAATTTCTTTCTTTTTTTCAACAATCAAAATGTCAATTATGGGGCAACGATTTCCTACGAGACAATCGTTGAAATACATGAAAATGTAAACTTTATTAACTATAATGCGCATCTGGCACAATTATATGCGTTATTAATGAACGTGGACTGTCTGTCCACAAATGATTCGCTAGTTACAAATCATTATAAACTTCATCAAATAGAGCTGAAACGTGGATTGACTGAGGGTTCAGAAACGTCGACGGAACCGTTCTCTCTCTCAAAAGCACTTAAAAATATTATTCCGCCCCGCCTAGACCCGTCCCAGGGTTACCTAAATATGCCTACCTTAACTGCGGTCTACGTCTAAAGTATAGTCTAGCCACATGAGGGATGTTCGCTAAGTAGCCTACCGGCCATCATGCTCCATCTTTTTTCGTTAATTACATTGGACAGGCGAACACGCTTCTCACCTGTTGCAAAGAAATAAATATATTGCGGTTCGTACAATGCGATTCATCTAATCTCATAAAGTAGATAAGCATCGCGTCTGTTATTCACGCACTTATCCTTTATTTCCCGGAAGGAAAAATCTTCAAAAAAAAAAAGAAGAAATTAACGTATTGCAGCACGGAACGAAAAGCGGAGTTCCCGATAGAAATTCATTGATCTTTGAAAGGTATAACAATCATAGAACGGTTATATATGTATAATATGATTATTATATATGTATAATAATCGCTAACAGATATTCATATAATGAAAATTTTTGCAATACATTCGAAATATTTGATTTTTTTTTACTAAAAACGCTAAATATGACATCTATTTATAATTTAACTCGCTAACATATAATATTAAGAATTTTAAGCACGATGTGAATACATCAAATACGATAAAAAAAGCCAAGATCGATTAAATTTTGGATGTTACAATAATAATAAAAAATTATATCTGAAATAAATTGATTTAATAAAAGAATATATAATGTATTATTTGTAACATCCAAAATTTAATTCGTTAATTTTTTTTGCTAAAATCTTCATATAAATTTCTTCTTAGATAATATTCGGATCAAATTAACTTGTTACCAGCTAAATCTTGATTTAAATTTCTGCTTGAAGAATATCTCTTTCATATTTAAAACGATCAAATGAATACTAAGTAATAAATAGAAATCTTCTATTTCCTAAATTAATTTACATCGCATAAATGTCTATAATATCATAAAATGTTGTTTAAAATGCAAACTCAGTTTAATTATCCCTGTACTTCCTGTAGTAATTAAATTATTTATCCGATCGTCTATTATTATCGTATCGAAAGACAATTGAATATCGCCGGATATCGAGCCAATATCCTTCCCATACAATCGAATATCCTCCGCGTAAAATTTATTATTTCTCGCATTAAAAAGAGGTCAGAGATGTTCGGTGTTATTTATCAGCGCGTCTGTTTATTGACCGTATAAAACTCTCCTTTATCAGTAATCGCTGATCGATTATGACGCAAATGCAGGACACGAGCAACGCGGTGACACAGTGACATCGGCGCTTTGATATTAATCACATAGACCGGGAGTCTAATTAAATTTTTACGGACGGATACGAATAGATACGTGGAACCTTCAAATCTTTCCTAATCTCGAAATCTCTTCCTTTACGTCCCGGTTTAGAGACTATCCCTTTTTTCCCCTCTTGCCCATCCACCCATCCGTTCTCTCTCGTTACAATTCAAGTGAGCCTGGCCTCACGTTCCTTCATGTTTCCTCTATTCTCCCTCCACATCAATCCATCTACCTCTCACGTCTTGTGTCTACACTGTACGCAAGCCGTCTCCCTCAGCTGGATAGGTGTATCAGATTTCCGATGGCCGTGGCACACGTACTTCGGCTGAAGGTAGATTAGATTTTAATAATGCAATTTGGGTTTACGGCGGCGGCGTCGAGGACGGAGAGGAGAGGACGAAGTGAGGCTGTGCGCCCCGTTCGATTGTAAAACGAGCCGGTTTTCGCCCCGAGGAGCTAAACCAGCCTGGACTGGTAATTGTTGGAATTTGATTGGACCCGAATGGAGCACAACGTGCGGCACCGTTCCGCGCGTTCCACGTATAACTTCGCGTCCTCCGGCTATCTGCGAGTTCGCATGCGATTGCTGATTTGAAGGGCTTTCTCTAGAAATTGATAACAGGGCCGAGATTGTCGTCGTACGGGTCATGTTGAGATATGGAAAGTCCCTTTTGTTTCAAGAGAAACCTCGGAAGATTGACGTATCTTGAATAACGCACCCATCTCGAATTCAATCACTGAAAGGATACACGCTTTAGACCTAATAACTGAATTTATATCGTTGAGACCCATAAAAAATAAATCCACGATGCACTTCTACATGGCTATTAAAATCTTTTACTGGCATAAAAAAGCGAAATTTTTACTATTAGGCTAATAATTAAAATTTGATTTTTCATATAAAAATATTCAATTCTTTCATTAATTTCATATCAAACCAAAAAACCAGACTTATCTGAGAATAACGTGTTACAATTTTTTTTTCCTTCATACATTTGAGTCAATTATTCCATACTTTGCTACGGAAACTTTGCTATTGATATTCAAACTTTTCATTAATAACAATATCCTGTCTAGTATTAAAAGACATTTGTATACTTTTAAGGTGAGATTATTAAAATAGAAGAATTCCAAAATATTTTTAATTAATAACACAATTTTTTATTAATAACAATATCCTATCTAGTATTAAAAAAGACATTTGTATGCTTTTAAGGTGAGATTATTAAAATAGAAGAATTCCAAAATATTTTTAATTCAAGAGAATTTTGTTTTTACAAAAACTATTTTTATCTATAGGTTTCATATAAAAACTTATATTTAACTCTCGTAGTGCGCTTCACTAAAGCTGAACTAGTTCAAAGACATGAAATAAAAAAATATGTGTTAATAACGGAGTTCTTTGATCTTTTAATATTCGACTACTCGATATTTCGAGCAAAAAAATAAGAGAACTTCATGTTCTCTAAATACATGTTCTAAACAAAAATGTGCGCAATACTGAATTTCATACTGACAGTTTGATAATTTGTCATATGTAATTGCGACCTTTAAAAAATTATTTTTAGAAATACACAGACGTGAACAATGACTCAGTACTGTAAATAACGAGCACTATAAATAACCGTGCGATAGTCACAAAAAAAATGCATTACAGTTTACTTTAAAAACACCGAAAGAGTAATAATAGCCACTCGATTGTGTCAATAAAGAAAAATACAAGTATACTTAAACTTGAGTCGTCAATAACTTGATATAGCTTTATGTACTCTACTATATAACTGTAATGGATATATTTTTCGTTTTGAGAATCACTCACTCAAATATTATACTGCCAGTTGTTCGTAGATCGGGCATGACGAAACCGACTCTTCGACTTCGAGGAAGGCATTTAACACCTTGACGGATACGAGAACGCAAGGCATGTGTAATGTCATATCGACGATAAGCGGTGAGTCAATGCTATACGAGGTAATCCGAGCACCAAGTAAAAATAGGTGCGGCAATCGCGCCTCGGAAGTCCGAGTGATCTAAAGAAAGATTTCTTCCCCTTAGCGCGGATTGGGTTCTCGGCGCGTTAACTGGGATCGAAAGACCGGTACTACGAAGAGCAAAGGTTTTGTGGCAAGCACGTCGGGCGAGAGAACCGCAAGGTGAACGATAGAGAAGGAGCGAAGGGACTGAAACGAGCGAGAGAGTTAAGCGGAAGAAAAAGATCCTCGCGAGTGTGGGAGAACGAGAAAGAGACCGAAAGGCGCAAGTGCGGTAGCACCAACGGCCAGATAATTTATTATAGCATTACTCACCGGCGGACACCTCAATGGCCAATGGGCAAACCACGTATACCTGCGCCTGATGCCTCCTCTCTCTCTCTTTCTCTCTCTTTCTTTGATGTAGTTGATATTATTTAGTTCCTCTCTCATGAGAAACATCGAGATGCAGCGTTGGAAAGTGACGGTAGATGTGGCTTGATCGTGACCTCAGATCTCCAACAAAATACGTAGAGATGATTCAAGTCCGATAGACTGGTTTCGTGTCACGTACTATCGCAATTCGTCCCGACAAATTCGCGGTTACCGAAATACATCGCGGATTTTCGGATCACGGCATTTTCAGATTTCTGCATAAATGCCAGGTCGCATGCTCGCGATGTGTAAACGCTTGGAATCGTAAACAACTAGAAACGGGCCCACAATTTTAAACGCCTATTTCTATACTTTTTAGAAATATTATTATAATAGAAGAAATAATTTAGCCATATTTGTTGATTCAAAAAAAGTAAGGATAAATTAAACGCTGAAAAAATTGCTAAGCTTTTCAGTACAAAAAAAAAACTAAATTTCCATGGAAGAAATGATTTTATCATAAAGTATCCAAAAATTTAATTATAAATACAGATCTGAAAATAATTTCATTAGAATGATTAAAAGTCGAAAATTCAAACATAAGCTATAACTGCAAAAAAAATTGACACTCCAACAATCAGCTTGAACTTCTACATAATTATTTCAATGGTCTATCAAAATTATTTTCAGATCTGTAAATTATTAGACACTTCAGCAAAACCATTTTTTCATATAAGTATATAAAATAATAATCAATTAATATGTAACTTACAGTAAACATACATTATTTTCTTTTTTCCGAAAAATTCACCATTGAGAACTATGTTGTCCTTCTGTCATTCATGCTAAGATGTCTTCGTGTATAGCTCATCGATCGATCGCGACAGGATAAGCTATATCGTGTCAGAAACAACGATCGTTCCTCGGACCTCGTAGTCGCGTGGGGTGTCTCGAGGAACAGTTTACAATCGGCCGAGTGATTTTCTATTTGTTTCTAAAAAAGGGAAGTCGTAAACGGCAGCTACTCGCGCTCGCCACCGTAAAGTGGCCAGTTGGCGAAGGGCTGAAAGGGAGGGTTACACGGGCCATCAAGGTTGCACAATCTGTCATAGAAGTTTGGTAGGAGGGGTGAGGGTGGAATAAGAGGGGGGGGGGACCGGCAACCTGTTGCTTCATTGTTACTCCGAGAACGTGCACATGGTGCCGCGCGTATATAAACTGCCTTTCTCTCGCGCCTCCACATGCCGGTGCTACGGTGGTACCGTCGTATTGCACCGGGCTGCACGATTTCGAGCGACTTGTTTTCGTACACCGTCGCGCGATAGGCTGTTTGTCATCGCCATGAGAGCAGTTAATTTCACGTTTTTCCTCCGCGACCACGGGCGAAAGCGTGGCTTTAATAAAGTTTCTACCTCGTTAGAAATAACAGACCGACAACGTATCTCTGTCGCGACCACGAGATAAATGACTTTTCTGTAAAATATTTGCGAAATACCTCGCATACTTCCACTGACAAAAATTAATCATTGTTATTATATTAAACGTTACTCTCATCTTAAAAAAGATGAACAAATAGGAAATTTTAGAAAATGACTATATACAACAAAATTTAGACTTTATTATATAAGAACATAATTACTTTTTTTTTAGATTTATTAAATTCGAAGTTATAAGTAAATAAATAAAAAATATTTTTCTTTTTGATACAATAAAGAAGTATAAAATAAAGTTAATAATTCATCTTCAAAAGAAATCGATACAAAGAGATCAACGAATCAATATTATTTTAAAAAAAGAAGAAATATTGCGTGCAATTTAATATACATATGTAAAAAGTTAAAGTTAAATATAAATGATGAAAATACAATAAACGATGAGTCTTCTGAATAAAAAATTTCTCCAAAAAGAGAAATCATGTATTCTTGCTATATATTCAAAACTAAAAATAGTATACATTAAGAGCGGAATTACTGAATTTAATACATGTAAATGTAGAACATTCATTTAGCTCCATTTTTATCATGGAATAATATTACCTTTACTGCAAGATATTCAGAGATATATATACTTAATATATATTTAAAAAAAAGGCAAGTATTGTATCTCTTACGTTTTGAATTATAATTTACAATAACCGAGCACCGAGACTTTTTGAAGTATCGTCTCTAGTTTTTTAACTGTAAATTATTTTGTATTGGATAAAAATGTAACTTCGACTGATATTAAATCTTTCTCATGCGTAACTAAATTTCATGACACTTCGTAGGGTAGTATCTAAGAAGAAACTCTGATAATATTCAAGCACTTTGATAAAACATTATACTCAGAGATGTGAAAGTAGCTAATTTCATGGTGCGCTGAGCACAGTAAGGGCATGGATCATAGGTAAGCTGCGATATAACGGAATAAAGGATTTGACATTGTCGTCCGTTATAAATAGGTCGACTTAAGCGTGTTACATATTAATCTTTAAAATACGTATCTTTAAAATACGCACGTCGCACAAATTACTCAAATTACACGCGATTTACTTAGACGCGAAAATTATCCAAAATCGCGTGCATCGAAAGGGATAAACGGTTAATCCTGCGCGTTCGTATTACGAAGGAGGAAACATTCGTACAACTAATTTTCCGTCGATCCTGCCGTCGGGAGCATCGAACCGTGAATCCTTACCAAATTGGCTCCCAAGAGTCTAAGACTTTAATCAGGGTGCACGTCGAGCTCCACCGAGCGCGCGGGCGCATTTTGCGAGTAGTCGATTATTTCGTCGATTAAATCCCGGGGTATATCGATCGGTAACTTTACTGCCTTTTATGATCCCAGCGCGGCATTGAATTATAAAGTTTTTAACTTTTTCGTTTATTGCTAATAATGCATGTTCTTACGAAAAGGAGGAAAAATAATAGAAGGTAAGACCCCGCGCGCGCGTGCGGGTCGTTATAAACGATATTTGCAACGCTGGTTTGCAACGCTGGTTTGCAACGCTGGTTTGCAACGCGAGAGGCACCGTTGACTCGGATTAAATCCTCTTATACGAAAGCAGTAAGGCGTAGCAAGGCGTAGCAAGGCGTAGCAAGGCGTAGCAAGGCGTAGCAAGGCGTGCTTTTAAGGTGCATGTTACCTAATAGACGGCCCTTACTTCTCCAGGAGAAACTTGCCTACTCGTGTACTTAAGAATTTAATAAACGATATCACCACCGGACTGCCAAACACACGGGCTAAGACTTCTGCATGGCGCAGGTTATTACCCATGTATGCGCGCGCTCCCGTCTCTAGACCCGAACCTAACTGGCGGAGTTTAAGGACTTGTGCCATTAACCATAGTCGGGGGCTTTCAGGTTCCACCAGACTCGCTTGCTTACAGGGAATAGGCGAGGGAAGAACCGAAAGGGTCCTGATATTCACATAATTTAGATCCAGTTAACACACGGAGAGGGAAGGGGGTAGGGGGGGGGGGGGGGGCGGATCGCCTGACTTCTTCGCTACCTGTCTTCCTATTTTCCGCACTAACGACTTTAATCAACCTACACCTTGAGTTTGCTTGGTTGAATACATCGAATAAAACTGCTATCGATTTGTCTCCTGTGTGAACAACACAAACACACATCCGATGTAGCTCGCATAAGAGTTATTGATAGTTTTTATTTAGTCTACGCAGCACTCGGTCTACCTTCCCGAAATTTTGTCAGCGACGAACCCTTTTGAAACTGCAACATTTTGCGGTACTCTGAATTGTTGTCGAGTGCAAATGCAAACACAACGAGAAAGCGAAAATATAAAAAATATGAGAGGCACGGGAAATTGAAATAAAAACAATAGCAAGCTATCAAAATTTTCTAAATATAATATTTAAAATGATATTATAATTTTAATACTTAATATAGCGTAATAATGTTTAATATTTAATATAGCGTAACTTAAATTGTACGTTGTCAAATTCATAATGTTAAATTATGCTCAATTTAAGTTCTTTTAATCATTTATATAGGTCGCCATTGTTTTTATTCAATATGTATCATTAATTTAACTAAAACAATGAAGTTAAATAATTTAACTCAAGAAAATGTATTAGATCTAACTCAAATTTCGTGTATTATTTACTAAATGTTTACTAAATGTTAATATAAACTTTGTTGTACTTTGAAACTAATCACAGGATGAGATTGATTTACATTCCGACATACGTGGAAGTTAAAAATAACAAAGTCTTGCTTAATTCAAAAGATTGAATTGCCATTGCTCTTTTGATATCTAACAGTGTATGTAACAGCTATATTTTCACATTTTTCAACTATAAGTGACTATAAAAAGTCATTACCATGTCTATGAAATGCGATTAAACAAAGAATGCAGCAACGTCCGGAATATATGTGGCACGGATATGCGAGCAATGGTACTCGTAAAATTATCAAGCTGTTTGCTCGCGGTGACTCATTCCATGTGTATGTTTTAGAATTGAATAAGCGGTCTAATAAACATTATCTCCGCTCGAGTGGCAAACAAACACGTTTAGACTTAAAGCCGTGCATTGAGTGCATTGAATGCATTGCTCACGTTCATTTAGCTTGCGGTCTAACGGATAACATTTAAAGATTTCTTTCGGCAATCCGCTGAAGATTTTGACACTCTGTGAACTAGTTTATTAAAAGACAATACGGCAAAACAGCGAATCTAAATATTAGAATCTAAATATAATATCACGAAATATTAACGCGCAAATATTACACGTCTGAAAGTCGATCCACACTGTTTGAACAAATAAAGAAAATTCAATTTGCGTATACAAACTAAATTTATTCGATTGTTCATCTTAGATTTTTTTCTTAATGAAAACAAATATTTTTTGTTATGCTAAAAAACATGTGTCTAGTGAAACTAAAATATTTTTTTTTTTTATTAGTTTTATTTTCTTTTCAAGTTCGACTGTATATTCTCAATCTATGGTACAATACTGTTTGAAAAACACAAATAAAATATTATTGATAAAATTTATTACTTTTAAATCTTGTTAGATATAAACACAAATTAAAAATTTTTTTTAGAAAATACTATTTTTTAAAATTATTTCTAAGATTACCAGTATATTCATATGTTCCAATTACGGATTAACTTTCTTCCTGTATGAGATTAACATCAGGAGCAAAATTTCCGCTCGTTCTTTCGATTTTAGGTATCTTAGCGTTTGTTAAGTAATATGAATCCACTTTGAATCAAGTGAGTATAACTGCGCTCTGCCTACGGAAAGTGACACGCTTGATTTTGCAGCTTCAGCCAGGCAACTGTGCGTCGCTACCGTAACCGCATCATGGCGCATAAAATCCTCTATATCTTGTATATGTTTAACGCTTTAAATAAACCTCTGTTTATACCGTAAATGTCGCATCTCCATTTTACATATAAACAAAGTTTATTTTAGTTCAAATATTCAAATAAAAATATGCCTTAAAATAAAAACATTTTATAAATAATATATTCACACTTTTAAAAAGAAAAAAAAGTTTTATTTCAATTTTATTGCATTTTTTTGCGCAAGAGATTTTTTTTTATATTTGTATATTGGTAAACTAAATAATATGAAAATTATATCGGTGTTAATTCTTTCACGTTCATTCAAATGCAGTTTTATACAAAATAACATGACGTATTAATAGATAGTTATGTATATCAAAGAGAATTTGCAATTCATATGTGAGTTTTGGTTGTGTGGATATGTACGTGTGGTGGCATCTCTGAAATTTTCTACACAATTTCATTCTTCGTTGTTGCATTGTAATATTTGGTTTAATCTACCGACTAAAAGTTTATATCGTTTATACTTTCCTTGCTTGTGGGATTGAAATTGGAGTTTTCAATGTTTTTGTGTAAATTTTGCCGAAATAGCATTATATTTAAATAAATGAAAGAAACATGCTCATTCGAAGATTTTTTTGTTAAAAATTGCAAGTTACGAAAATGAGAAAGCAAACCTAAAATATTTGTAGGAGATATCTCATTATTTTCGGTGCGTCACGTTAATAACGCGAAGAGAAAGATCAAAAATGTATAATTTATAATGACATATATTTAACGACACGCTAAGGCTGAGTGTGTAATTCCGCAATTTTATTTGTTGGTTGTGCGAAATTAATAGTTGTTAACCATTTAATTGCAGTCGTGTTTACAACTCCGTGACGCTAATTTTCTCGCGTAACAATAAAACTGTTTAAATCGTTTGCGTCGTGCTCTCGAAAACCTTCGTAAATAACAATTTTTCAGCGAAGTATCGCGAAAGAGCAGTAACGTGTCGAGGCGAGTATTGATCCGACTCTGGCGTGGCCCAATTACAATATTTTATTGAACTATGACCACGTCCTTGTCGAATGCAAAAAAAAAAACGCAGCGTCTTTTCGTCATTGCGAGATTAGAGACGACACGGCGACGTAGCCGAGCGTGTCTTATCACTTGTTCCAACAGCGTTATCATTGTCTAACAACTCCTAACTTGCCCGCCGGCCAAAACATTTCTCGCATAGCGAGACTAATGACCCAATAGTTTAGATAGCGAGACGTAGAACAAGCATTACTCGTTAAAGACACGATCATGGTGACCGAGAGCTGGACCAGGAATCAGTAGGCCAAGTGGGACACGGACTATTTATTATCGAGCTTTCAAAATATATCCGTGCTTCATTACACATTAACCGCGACATTCGTCGCGAGTATACCGATCCTGCAAATCATTTCGAGCGCATTAAAACGCAACGGCGTTTTAATGCGAATAAATCGCTTTATTTATTACCAGCAAGAAATATCTCTATAATTATCGAGTGAAAGGAATTTCGGTCAGCTTACGTGTGTAATAACTTCGCTTGTGCGGGAAATAAAAATAGCAAACGTTACAATTGGAAATTCAATTCCGCATCGTTGTTTACGTTAAATCTCGCAAAAATAACTGTATATTCGTGTAACTTCGTGACGTGCTGAAAAGAGAGGCCGTCAATCCTAGTTTACGCAGGACTTCGGAGCCTTAAATTCACTCGCAGGAATTTAATTTTTGAGCAAGAGGGATCTTCTAAAAGAGAAAGGGAGGGAAAGAAAAGCGAGCCCAGACAAAGCTATATATCTCAGATTTTCGCCACCGTACAGTCCCACAGTGCGAATTGCCGGCACGCGAGGCGTCTTTGTTGTGATCAAGACTTGCGAGAAGACTTCCTCAGGACGGAAGTTTTCCGTTTCGCCTCGCTCCCAGCGGAAGGGAATAGGCGGGTGATATACGGCAGCTCTCAGCAAATTAAATGAGGGTGGTTTGCAGTGCTGACACGTACACCCGTTCGTCACACCCTTACCACACGGGCCACCCTTTACTTATGCCGAAAGGATGGCAAGGAAAGAGGCAGAACGCGATGCGCTTACCCACCCGCCAATCGCCGGACGTCCGAAATTGAACTGCAGCATCGATGATAATGGCGATGCATATTTTAGGTGTAGCAGCCGAAAAGAGGCCACATCGAGATCTTCGCCGTGTGATCTAACCGGTTCCAAGACGTGAGCGGCTTGAAAGTTTCCGGCGGAGAGGCATCGTATCTGAGAATTCCGCCGATCTCGTTAAAAATGTACGTAACCAGTGCGCCCTAAAACTCGCTTTTTCGTTAAGCGCGCGCACGCCTTAAGTTCACGTCTAAGAGATGAAAGAATGTTACGCGGCTTTTTATTTCTACTCTTTGCTGCTGCTGACGGAAACGGAGAGGCATCGGTGTGAAATATTTATTACGACGGAAGACGTCAACGGTAAGGGGAAATTTCGAGAGCTCCCACGCGATTTCATAATTTCGCTCGATATACGCCAACGTGTTTCCGCTCGATTAATATCATTATCTTCTTTATATCTTTAGGTCGATCATATTTCTTTCAGAAGCAAGAGACGAAGAAAAATCTCGTACGAATTTATTATACCAAAGTTATATTATTCTTTCAACGTGATATGATACATCTGAGCGGATTTGTAGGAGAAATATAAGACGATTAAAAATGAAAAACGAAAAAATTGAATGACAATTGAAACCGCGAATTCTAAACGAATCTCACAATTTGACATTATACGAGTTACAGATTTCATAATTTAATTATATAAATCAAATAATAAAAAGAATTCTATTTTCGTCAAAACGAATTCAGTTTATTGCGTTTCGAGTCCAATAAATCGAACCGCGCAATTTATAAAACTGAAAAGTGTATTTGCAAAGATTCCAAAAACACATGGTTTTTGGCTTATGTATTTTGTGGCGCTCAAATTTCAAATTAATCTGTATGCCAAACGATACTATGTATGTGATGGGACATTAATTTCAAAAAATTGAAGTTAAGCAAGTAGTTTTGGAGATATGGGGAAGCAAAATGGTCAAATTATTATCAATAATATTGTTCAAGCAGTATAGACACAAAAAAAGTTAATTAACTTCCTTGATAACAAAATGGAATTTCATCAAAATTAGTCAGAATGATATTCTGACCAATCCCTATTGCTTAATTTTTTAAAAGGGTAAATTTACGATAAAAGTTGTTTCTGCATAAAAAAAGCCTAGATGTACTTTTTTGTATTTACATTTGTTTTTCGAGAAATTCAGCACAAACTTTTTTGAGAATAGTTTCACCCCTTTAAAAAAATTGAACAATAGAGATGAGATATAAGAAAATTATTCTAATTCTAATGAAAATCCCATTGTTATCAAGAAAGTTAATCACTGTTATTAACTTTCTTTTTGCATCTACAGTGCTTGAATAATATTGGAAATGTTATAGGAATTTGACCATTTTCCCTGTATTTCCAAAGCCACTTTCACTATATAATGGAACATTAATCTGAAAAAAAATTCATACTTAAATTTTTTCTAAGATTAATATACCATTATATATATATATATATATAGCATTGTTTGAGATCGGTAATTCGGAAAAAAGTAAGAACTCTTTCGATCGACCGACAGTAATTGTTATTGAACGCACGCATAAGGTGAGCTCGTGATTTCATCTCGAGCCTGACCTTAAGCCTCGTCAAAGTCAGGGATTCGTCGTTCTTTAGTCTTTTCAAAACAATTCGGTACACGCAAACAGGCACCGGCAACGGACCATCGAAGTTCTAGAACAATTCAATTCGCGCACGCGAGCGCCGCGCTCCGACGAATACGTCACGCGCTGTCATCAATCCCACGTACGGATTTTCTGTCGCGCATGACTGTTACGTTGAACGTCGTTAGAAAAGAATCCAAAGCGCCAATCAATTTTGTACACCTAATGCCACGTAATAATTACGATTGTGGCAAAATTTTATTGGATTTCTCCCAAGAAGAAAGCCCAGGCCGAAAGCAATAAATACTTCGATCTCGCCGTTCCTCCTTAGACTTCTTAAAGTTCTTAGAGTCATAGTCTCGCTACTATATCGTTTCGTAAAACCGCTGCTAACCGCTTAGTGAAAACCGCTATAAGACAGATCTTTTCGAGAAGTGCCGAGAAAATCGCCGAGATTTTCCATCACCGCGATTCCAAATACAATTTGGAAAAGGTGACCGCATTTAATATTCTGTTAATCTAATATTTAATTAATTATATTTTTTGAATTTGTAACTGTGCATATTAAAGAAAATTCTTTTGTTAAATTACAAAGAAACGGAGTTTCTTTAACTATCGTGTATCATATCAACCGTGTGCCGTTCTCTCACTCGAATCTTTCCGCGCGGTGCATTCCCGCACAATATTCATGATAATTAC
>NW_011626988.1:3695942-3734675 GCF_000204515.1 Acromyrmex echinatior | reverse complement strand
GCGAGCATTACGCTGGCGCCCGCCGAGACATGCATCGGTCTTCTGGATGGATTTTGGGCGAAATTTGAGGCTCAGCATGAGCTCATCATAGAGCATCTTGAAGATGCATTCGAGGAGAGCGAATACAACTCGACCAGAGTCGCTAACTCAGCGACAGTGACGTACGTCACGCAACGAAGTCTCCTTCTCGACTATGTTCGGAAACTCAAGGCGAAGGAACCGAGTTCAGCTTCCAAAACAGAAGATAATGAGTCTTCCGGAAAACCGTCGCTGCCTCGCTTCGAGATTAATTCTTTCTCTGGCGCATTCGAAGACTGGCCTACATTCCGAGACCTCTTCCAATCCATTGTGGGAGACAATTCATCAATCTCAGCAATCGAGACATTTCATTACCTGAAAACTTGTCTGGAGGGTCCTGCTGAGGAACTGATTCGATCGTTAGCAGTGACCGGAGACAACTATCCACGCGCATGGGAGCTGCTGAGCGAGCAGTACTAAAATAAGAAAGAGTTATCACGCTCCAATTTCTCCAAGTTTACCGCCGTGGCTAAGATGAAGAGCAAAACTGAGGAGGAGCTCAACCGCATCTTCAACGCCCTGACCAGGACCAGGGTAGTCAACGGCCAGGAGAGCATCGACAGGCCTATCGGCTCTCATGGCTTCGATCTACTAAATCATCTTGTCGTCGAGCTCTTCGATCCAAGAACTCGCCTGGAGTGGGAGTCACTCTCAAGCGCCTCGAGCGACATGCCCACTCTCAAAGAGCTGATGAACTTCATAAACCAAAGGGCACGTGCTCTCAAAGCCGCCAAACCAAAATCGCTCAAGGTCTTCGACAACCCGTCGCAATCTGCCAAGTCGCATCACGTCAAGAAATACACCGAATCTTCACAATGCGTCCTATGCAAGGGTAAGCACCACGTGATGGTGTGTGAAGAATTCAAGAAGAAATCCGCTGTCGACCGCAAGGCCGTCGCCGAAACTCACAGGCTGTGCTTCAACTGCCTCGGCTCTCAACCAAAACCTCAAGAGGTCAGCTCACTGTCAGCAGTGCGCCGCGACAACGACCACAAGGCTATTTTGCTCACAACTGCGAGTTTCCATCGCTGATCGTCACGGCAATCGGCATACCACACGCGTGCTCATCGACCAAGATTCGGAAAAGCATCGTCTGGCATACAGTTCGAAATTCGAGTCACAAAATTAGCTAAATTTAGGATCACTCTTTGCACATCAAAAAATTATAGTTAATTAAATTAAGCACGAAAATCAGCTTTGACTAATTGAAAATATAGAATTCTTTCCACTATTTAATTTATTCTTACCGATCTAATTTCTATTCACAATTGTTTAATATGAATTACAAATTTTCTAATGTAATATAATTTAATTAATATAATCTATATATAAGCATAATAAAATTTTCAAGATCTTATTCAAAGATGTTAGTATATATTTTTGTGCAATCGTTTTAAAAAAATCTATATATTTTTACAAATCTTTTAATAATTTTTAAATTAAAAAGTAATAATATAAATTTTACTTTTTGCATCATTAAGATTTTGCATTATTAAGCGACAATTAATATCTTTTTTTAGTTTCTATCTTTCTTTAGTTATATAAAATTTGTGGAAATGAATAATAAATTCCAGAACAACTCAAATATCACGTTTGAAATCTACTTTATGCAAGATACTCGAATTCAGTTACATTGTATTTAATATTGTATTTAATAATATAAAATTGTATTTAATAATAGAAAATTATGCAAACTTTGTGGCACTAAAAGGGCACAATTCATGATTTCTTTAAAAAATAACACTTTTTCATTAATACTTTTAAGATTAGTTCGACTAGATTTGTATAATTATAAAAATTTACGATTTTATAATTATAATTAGATTTATTATAATTTTAATTATAAATAAATACGCTCAACGCGGGAATATTTATTGCTCCATGTAATGCTTTCATTGCGTGATGTAGGGTTACCATAAAAGTAGTTAACGTTATATTATAATAATATCGCGAGTATCTCCTTCGTTCCAGAAACGAATTTGTTATTATGGGCCAGAAGCATTTCGCAAATTAAATTACATTTGACGTATTTCGTTTAACGCGCTAGTCACAAACTTGAGATTAAATTTCCGACGCCATTGTCTGGGTTCTCGAACCGTGAATATCGCCCGGCTCACCTTAAATTCGAGACGCGTCCGAACTCGCAAACTTGTAAAATGCAATTTGCTGGTTTAAGAGTAACATCGCCGTCCAGTACTATACACGAGCTGCATTATTCCCCCGTTATCCTCTTCATTATTTATACCGCCATTATGCAAGATTGTAAATTAGCTTAATCCTTAAATTTGATAATGCATTTTACGAGAGGCATCTCTATTATCTGTTGCGTAAAACTTTTGTTGTTTTTTTTTTTATTATAAATCTGTATCCTTAAAATTTGATAAACTTCTTTTATGAAAGCAATGTAACTCAATAAAAATTTCAATGAAGATGAAGATGATTAAATTTTGAATTTTTTGAAAAATTTATTATATCTTTTTGTCTATGTTTATAATATAATTTCAAGTACACAATTTAATTCATTGACTTCAAGAATAAATTCAATAAATCACAACTAGTTAGAATTGCCGATGAGAGTCGCATCAAAATATTAATAATGATTATTATTGAATTATATAGTGTTTACAGGATAAAAAATACAAACAGTTCAGCCGTGCAAACGTTTCGACTCTTAAGTCCTCTTCAATGCAATGAGATAAGAAATAGATAGAATTGTGATCTCTCCTTTAACATAGTCAATTTGATAAAATTTCTGGTCAAGATAAGTAAATTTCAAAGACATCACGTTAAGTAACGTCCAGAATCAAGAGATACGGAAAAAGATGTAATTTTAAAAAATTGCGAATAAATTTTAAATATTTTCTATGTTTATAATATTTTAAGCTCCCTATGCGATGATATAATAATCTCTTACATAATTTCATTCGATTATTTATTTAACTTGGATAGGCTTAAACTTAAAATTAATATATTTTAATTTCATAATTATAATATAATATACATTTAAGATAATTATATAATATACATTTCATTTTATATAATAATAAATATAAAATAATATATAAATATCATACACACACACAACTGTGTAATTATTCAGAATCATGTGTGAAATGTTAATAACTCTTAATGAAAAATTACTTCAGAAATCAGATATCGATGTCACTATCATTGTGTGAAAGAAGAGAGAGAGAGAGAGAGAGAGTGAGAGGGAGAAAGATGTATAACACGTTGCAGAGTACCTATATCCACGTATAACCATATCACATAACCGTTAATGTACCCTTTATGCATGCAACGCGTACAATAATCTGCGAATATTCACCAATAGCATGCTCGCAGAAACGCATATTGTTGCACGAGAAAATAGACGAGCGGAATAGACGAAGAGCAAAACGTAAAATAAGACTTCAATATATGCGGGCATATGTGGGAAAACGTGTACGTACGCAAATTCCATAATTTATTCGCAGCAAGCGGGGCATTATGCCGAGGGCGCGCGCTATCAAGTCGTCACCTTTTAATCATTATAACTTTATCGCTCCGCGATACGTAACGTGAAGATACACGGGGTGGCTCGGGTTACGTGCCGCTTCGCATTATAAACGTCCCGCGGCGGCCAATTTTGCGAAATTATGGCGATCTCGCCGGCGGGTAACGCCGCAATCGTGGAAATGGGTATTAATATCGAGCGTGCGAGACGTTCAAAGGCAACGACGACGGCGGTGGCGACTACCACTGCGACTACCCTTTCGCCAGCCCTTTTATCGCATCCGCACACCGGGATATGAAGCTATCAGTTTTAAGCCGAGTGAACTCGCGACCCCACGCCCTCGGTATCACGCGCAGGGATGCAGCGACGAAGTTTGCGAACTTCGAAATTGATATTGTCGGATATGAAGTTCCGTTTAGGAGCCGCAATCTTTTTCCACCGTGGATACACGCATGCGGCGCGTATCCCGAAAGGACCGAAGTTAACTTCCAGATAATATTACGGCGCGCCGCGAAAGGGTGAGAGAAAGGCGGACGCGAGAAACGCCTTATTTATGCGGCTAAGGGCAACGGCTTAAGTGCAACAAATCGATTAGCATGGACTTTATCTTCTTTCCGCGTTTCAACCTCTTTCCCCTTTTTTTTTCTTCCTCCTTTTCTAGAACACTGTTGAAACACGAAAGCGAGCTCTACCTGCTGCCGCTACTTCGAGGCTCGTCACACGAGCTTTAGAATCGGGGCCGCTCAACTCTAGATACAGTTAAGTACAAAATGTAGTAACGACAGGGGCGGGAAGGTGATTTTCCCCCTCGTGCTCTCGCAACATTATCCGTGCCAGCTCCTCGGTATTCGTAGCGAGATATAAAGCTATCGGTTTCTAGTTGACCATTGCGTCGGATATTAGGTGACCTAAAGTTGCCGAGAGTTTTCGCGGAAGAATACTGTTCGGATATGACGTTTCACCCGAAAGTTCGATATACCGCTCGCGGATCGATAACGCCCTGCTGCTTTGCAGGGACGTGTACTGCCTCCCGCACATAATTCCGTACGTAATATCGCGACAGGCACGCGGCTACTAAATTCGGAAACTTTGACAACTTTGAACTTCGCCGTTCACTTCAGCTTCCGATCTTCCATGAGGCGTTAGGGACAGGTTGCCATTTACCAGAGACGATACTCTCATCGACGATAATGGAAAGTATTGGAAACCAAAGCCATTCGTGTCGTCCTGCCTATATATTTCGTTTCTTAACAAAATTTTGTCACATTGCATCTTCTTATCTTTTTCGGTCTTATTTGGTTCGCCATTTGCGTTCTTATTAAAATGTATTTTTTTACTGAAATCTCTCTCTCTCTCTCTCTCTCTCTCTCTCTGTCTCTATCTATCTATCTATTTTACAACTACTTGGACTTGCGGATTTTCAAACTTACAACTGATATATTATACTAAGAATTTAAAAAAGAAGAGTAAGTTAAACCAAGATCAAAATTAATCTATGTTCAAACGGGAATTAAATTACTTTTACTTTTTTATAATCTCGTAATTATTTATATCCAGAATGATTAGTATTGTATGTGTATAATACATATTATTATTAAAACAATAGATTTAGTATTTATTATACCTACGATTTATTTTATCATAATCTTAAAACAAACTTCCTCATAAATAAAAGGATATCTATATATCACTTAAATGGATAATTTCGCATTTCTAAAATAATAATATTAATCGAGACATACCATAAATATATCTCAATTTTTTCAGACAAGATCTTATAAAATATAAAATATTTTTAACCTGAAACATTTACAATAATGATTTTATATAGCGCTACAATAGATACAGTATTATTAAAATCTTTTCTTCCAATATACCGCAAAAATTATCTCTCTGTTTTTATTATTCATGTATACTTCCGTATTAAGTTCAAACTCCGTGTTTAACCATACAGTTATTTCCGTAAGTATAACCAACGGGGAATTACCTCTGGTGTTGCAATAAACGTTGCGTATATTTCTCTATTGAGAGAAAAAAGAAGAAAAGTCTCTACACTAACCGATACATCATATTTCGCTCGAGGTAATACGTCTGGTATATTTTCTTACCTCGCAAACTCAAAACTCACTTTTAAATATCGTTCTCGACCTTCTTTACACTTTTTACATGGCCTACTGTACGATGCTATGTATTATCAGCGCTAACAGCGAGTTATGAATACGGACCTCGGTTTCTAAGTGCATTAAGTATGCGGCTCTGATAAGGGCACAAAAGAGATTAAGGGGGTATACAGGGAACCTAGGGATGTGATACCGCATTTTATGGGCCGACACTAACGATTTTAAATGAGGCGAAATACGAGAAGACCGTGTATAAGTAGAAGCGTATACGATGTACGTGCAATATTGTCTCTCGCGAGTATACACAGCGGATTAAACGGTACATACCTCTACCGTGGAAATTTCTAATTTATGAAGCGTACGACGCGCGAAACACTATTGCTTAGCATATAGAAAGAGTCGCGTATGCGAGATGTTACTTCACCGGATTATGTCGTTGAAAGAAACATCGCTTTATTACAGACAACAACAATGTTCATAAAAGCAAAACGTTTTTAGGGGAGGTGTCGATAATAAATTTAAGAGGACGTCGTCGATGTAATAAAAATCGATACATATAAAAACAATGAATTGGCCCATTGCGAGATGTCGTTTTTTTCTCAGCAGCAACGAGTGTCCAATCAATTCGATAATCCGCACGTTCACCCTTTTATCGATCCTTGGGAGAATAGACGCCACTTGCAATTATAATCGAGGGAATACTTTTTATTGTCATCACGCAGAGTATCCATTACAATAATGAAATAGATAATTAGATAATTAGAATAATTGACGGCGCAAAACAAATTTTTATCTTTTCAGGAGGAATAGATCTATCTATATAACATTAACTTTACTTACTCACGTACATTTAATAATTGTCTTTCAGAATAAGCAGAATAATTGTTCTCTTTTTTACTACATTTAAAAATGTACAGCTATATATTTTTAATTATTGTGACTCTAATAAACAAATTACAGTGAACTCTTGTACTTTTTTAATTAGATATAATTTTAAGAAATTATCTCTCTGTGAAAAATTAATATATTTAATCACATGCAAATAAAAAGAGGATCAACGTAAAAATCTTTGCAATAAAATAATACGTAACTTTCTATTAGTTTAAGTGAATGTATGCAATCGATACATCTGACACTGCCAAAGAAATTGAAAACAAATTCTTTGCAAGGGCGTAATTGCTTCTTCACGGTGGGAAAACATATAAATAACCGTCAACGACTTATTTGCGTGATGAATATTTAAGCGAGATACTTTTCTGAACTTTCCGTCTTCAAGTAGTGCCGGAGGTTTCCGTCATATCACGATGATGAAACGAACCACCCCTTCCGGGAAAAGTTACGGTGGCGTTGACGAAAGGTAAAAGTAGCAAATTGGCCGTTTGATTCTCGATCAATCAAGCAGCGGCGCTATTTATGGCGATAATCAATGTCAATGTTCCTTATTCCTATCACGCACCAGGAAAGCTACAACAGCGAAATGGAAATCCGTGTGTTGAATTCGCAGGGGATCACGTCAGAAACTAAAAGTTAAGGCAGGGATATTACTATGCGCAACGAAGACGTAGACTTGTTGCCAAGATGTTTGAGAATTGATCAAGTTTTCGCCGATATGCTTCGAATCGACATTTGATTCCTGCAATACCTGTGAGTTACATCTTGTCTTTAATTGCTAATATATTTTTATCGCGAGATAGTATATTTGTTTAAAAATGCGCAAAAAGCTTGATAGAAAATGAATAGATCTAAAATATAGAAAAAGTATATCTAATTACTAATTAGAATCTATTTAAAATAACTCAACATTATCATCAGCTTGTAAAAAAGCTCAAGTATAATAATTTCTTAGCTATTTGGATAGAATATATTGAAGAATTTCATAAAACTAATTAAAATATACTATAATGTTATATAGATATAAATTATAAATAAAACTATGGTGGAAAAATTATCTTTCCATAATTAAATGCAAAATACTGTTTTAATCTTTAATTTTTTTATTCGAAGAAATGTTCCATGAAGTATTTTTATCAACATGGAGAGGGCAGGTTTTTGAAAAAAAAAAAGTTGAAAGAGTTAAACGCGCAAAAGAAATTTGATGCAATCTCCCGATTCAATATCTTGCTTCAGTTTGGCGCAACGTCTGGCTAACCAAAACGACTTCAAAAATCCAGAGAAGGTGGGAAAAATCGCAGAATCTTACGACGAGGACTTTTTGGAAAAACCAGAGTCAGCATGTAGGGCACTTCTGTTTGGTCGAGAAAGTCCTTGAACCGCCTAGACTCCATGGGAGTCGTAAAGTGCCGTGCGCGCTTCTCAAGAACGTGGAGAAGTTAAGATGGTACAACGTAGAGATAAAACATGTACTTCTGACCGTCGTCCGATGTGCCTTTTGATCTCAACGGGCTACAGTCATCTTCAAAGAACCTCGTTCCGTTTGTCAAATGACTTTCTTTCACGTGAATATATTCCACTACATATTTTCCGTTCTCGATATCAAAGCATTGCCCGTTACAATTAAATTAATTTATTTGTGGCATTCTTTAAACATCCACTCATATATTTCACGTGATCACGTTATACTTTTTTGATTTAAGAGAGCGAGAGACAGAAAAAGAGAGAAATACGTATATGCTATTTAATAATAAAATAGGAATATTCAATCGTTTGGAATTCTATCATAAAAAATTTTTCGTTGCACTAACGGAGCTATTTTTTATTCAATTTTATGTTGGTATACCAAACTGCGTTCATATACCTATTAAATTAATGCATTTGTTAGATTAACTCTGTGGAAAATGTATTTAATATCAGATCATAATTTCTTCTTTCAGCGAACGTATTTAATGTATATCGTTTAGCGATATCGAATGAACAACACAAATGATAACAAATACGAGATTCGTGTTGCTATATATATGTGAATAAATCGATGATGTAAACTGCACAGATGCAAAACTGTGGAAACTCGCGTTAGCAAAAGCGCGAATATTCGATCGTTAGCGATATGAAAGTCAGAACCTTAATCGCAGGCATATCTTTACGCGTATCTCTACGTGCATCTCTACGTGACTCTCGCTCGCCGAAGGCGCTAATTTCGAGACGCGCTCCTCCCGCACGCGGCTGCTGATGTGAAGAAGACGTCACGAAGCGGGTTCGCGCGAGAGCGAGAGCGTGCCGCAAAGCCTCTTATTCTGCGCACGCGTCACATCACAATGGATGGAGAAACGAGGAAATCCTCGTGTGCTATAGAGGCCGTCGGGGCAACCAACGGAGAGAATAAAGAAGGGGTATCGCGCGCTCTGCTCGGCTCGGCTCGGCTCGGCTCGGCGCGGCGCGGTCGTTAAAGACTCTAAAGCGTTTACGGCGCCGTGTTTCACCGGGCAGCGATGTGAAACAGTTACACAATTATCGAAAAACCATTACGCCGACGTCGGCCGAGCGCTAACGGTACGTGTATACCGCGCGAGCGAGCGAGCGTGCGCGGGTACCGTCCACGGTAACCTACACGTTCCGACCCGTGCGAGTGTACATATATACGTGCACGTCCGTCCCGGGCCGGCCGGACTCGCGTAAGCAGACGAACCCGTGATTTATAACTCCCGCTCCTCGTAAATATACGCGCGACAATATATCTCCGAACCTGTCGTGGAGAGAGAGAGAGAGAGCAGCCGCACTCTTTTCGAACGAAAGTTCCTTTTCCTTTCTCTCTCTCCCGTCACCCTTGCTACTGTTCTTTTTTTTCCACTCCTGCCCCTTTTCTTTCTCTTTCTTTCTCCTTCTTTATTTCTTCGCCGGCCAAGCGATCGCGAACGGTGACGAACGAAGGCGCGAGCGGGTTCATTGACGAGCGACCGGCCATCGGCGAGAGGACCGATCGAGTTTACGATCCTCGTAAAATAAATCAATAAGCGCTGTTTTAAGGGCCTACCGAACGTTACGATATCCGGCCTTTGCCTCTGCCTGCCTGCCTGCTTGCCTGTCTACCAACCTCGAGAAATTATTTCCTTTCCTGCTCTTGCGGCGTCGATGACTCCGCAGGGATAGCCGATTTTTAAGAAGGTGAATCGTAACTTGTTTCCTATATTGTCGCCGGTACGTCGTAACGATATCTTCTTGGACGTATATAACATCCTACGGATTTCGCCTCGATCGTGAAATCCAAAATGCGCCGCCAGCAGCGAGGTGGAATTTTTACAACCGTCGTTACGATTACGATTGCTAGGATATTTCGTGTGACAGAATGAGAATTTAATTAAATATACGCGGGCTCGCGAGGCTGTTTCCATGCGAGGCTTGGATACTCATGGACTAGCGGGGGCCTCATTACATCGGAATTCGCGAGGAATTAAAATGGACAGCTAAGTGATCGGCTTATTTACAGCACGCGGCCGTAAATCGAGACACGCCTGCAACACGCCGAGCGCACAGAGTAAATAAAACACTTGAGATGCTCGCGCTATGTAACTCCTCGATAAATATTTATAACCGCGTAAGAGCCAACAAGGCTATATTATGTTTAGTCGCAAGTCGGAAAAAGGCGCCCACCTCGAAGTCGTTCCGACCCTAGTTACGTACATATTTTGAGCACGATGGCAATGCCCGAGCTACAATGGTTATACGACTGGCTGTAAATCTTAATTCTCGTTGCATTTCTCGGGCGTATGTCATCTCTAGAGATCCCTTTCGACTTATCTTTACTGCCGTGGCGTAAAGAGTGTTCCCTACGATGATGTTCCCTTAGGTAGAACGGGCCCTTCGAACTTTAACTAGGTTTCTCTTTGTCACCGTCCTTTTTTTTCAATCTCACGGCAATAATTCATCTAAACGTACCTACGCTTGCAGGTACACTACATAAATTCTTATGACGAGGCCTTTTCAATGTAAATACAAAATGTAACTGTGAACTGGTAAACACATTTGGAGGAACATAAATTTTCCCCAATAAAGAGAAAAACTTCGAGCAGCGGCATTTAACATTAGAACCGCTGATATTTTAGTTTCGCTAATCATTCCAATTTTTTTTCTTTTTTGTATTAGATATATAGTACAGTATAGTGAAAATGTGTGAATATAAACAAATTCTAACCGATGCAAATAATACTAAAATGACTTTTCACTGACACACTCCAGTGTGAAGTTAACACCCATGGTGTTAAATCCACATCATATTGGTGTTAATATAACACCAACAGTGAGAATTATATAAACATCTATTTTTTAGAGTGCAGAAAACAAAAATGGAAAATCACCAAATTGGCACTTCAGCAGTTCTAGCAGGATACTATTGGCGGTTCTAGTGTTAATATGAGTTTAAACAATATTAAACAAAGTATCTTTTAAGACCGTAATAAATAAATAACAAATAGGAAATAAAGATTCTAAACAGCTGGATTTTTAGGTGGTTAAATAATTCGGTATAAACTTATATGATGCACATCCTACAAACTAGGCGCCGAATTTAATTTTCAATTTTGAAACGCAATTTCAACTAAACTAGAGTAGTAATATCATAAATTAAATTGTGACAATTTATTTTATTAATATTAATTTATTAATATTGCTCATAGGTCAATCTTAGAAAGATCTCAATAATATTGATAAGCATTTTAAAACCTATAAATGATTTTATTGCAAAAAATATTACTTCAGCCAGGATTCGAACTCGAGTCTCTCATATTTCAACCAAACGTCAAACGTAAGTTTATATACTCGATTATTAATTTTAAAACGTAATTGCACAAGACAAAGCTCGGATGAAATATACACATATTGTAATTTGATTTGTTACTTGATTACGTCGTCAATTATGAATAATGTTACTGTACCCATATTCGTTCTCCGACTTCTCTACTTGTGTAGAATCAACTATGTTTAACAATCAGTATTTTAAATCGCGGCCGAAGAGCAGCTGTCGCTCACGTTAGGGAATCTATCTCGCGAAGCTCACATCCTGTCAGACACAATTTACAACGACGCACACTTCGCCATAGCAAAATAACAGCATCCAATTACAGCACCTCGTTTGAGACAAGTGTTAACGCTTCCATAAAATATGCGAGCCTGATAACCGTGGCCCGGTAACGGAAGAGTTATAGCGACGGAGACGAGCAGTGGTGCTAAAGACTCACCACCTCGGGAACAAAGCGATCCCTTGTCTTTTCAACAATGTGTAATGATCCGAGCGTAGCTACGCTACGCGCACGCTCGTCTATCTGTAAGAAACGATAATCGACCGTACACTCGTGTCCGTTCGACCGATACCTGTTGCGCTAATATTTTGAGAACCCGCGAATTAAACCCGATATTGCAAGCGTATTAAACCGACGACGTGTCAGATTTTAACAAATGCACTCGCAAATGCAGCTTCTCACTTTGCTCTCCGTCTCGGAGAAACGAGTTGCTGCCCGACCGCGTCATTTTATATCCTTTAGCACGTTTCTATTAGCACATCTCGAGCAACGGCTGCGCAAGCCGTGCTAATTTATGCCGTGTCTCCTTGGCGTGCTACTGCAACGTAGAAATTTAATTAAAAGTGCAAAGCGTAATTAATAGAGCGAAACCATATTTATGATATGCCTCTCGCGCGCACTACCTTTTGCAACGCGACGCTGTTGTTAATTAATATTACATTCGATACGTTTAATTTTAATTCGCTTCCAAATCATAACTACGATATTATGGAAATATTCGTGGCTATGTGCCCACAGAACATTAAATCCAAAATTAATATCCTCCCGGGATACATAAACATCTGATTGATTAAGATTTAATTATTTTGACATAGCAGTACCAAAGCCTTGCAACTCAAAGAAGATTAATGATATCAAAGTCGATACTAGTTTTTGAATCTTAAACATCTGAATATTAAAAAACATGAGAGAGGTAAGTTTCAAAATTAAATTAAACTTGCTCTTTTTCTCCATCAAAATCGTTCGGCGCTTGCCTTTATACAAATTTCAGTTTTCTAATTATCAAAATATTTTAATAGTTAATTAGTGCAACGCGTTGCTCTTTTTTAAGCAAAGTTCATCTCTCTCAAACCTGTCAACATGATATAGTTAAAATGAAGAAAAAACAATTGTAATTCTATTATGTAAGACGTAATATAATATATTCATGTCATTAAATGTCACATGAATTTCTCTATAAAAACGCTTGCTATATGTTACACATGTGCGTGCTCGCTAATAATATTACACGCGTTTGTTTACTCTCTGAGGTTTGCTGAACCTCCACTAATCAAACTAATTAAGGGTTAAATCGAGCTTAACATTCATGAAGCGCAGCTAACATGACTCGAATGCACGACGGTACGAGGCTTTTTTATTAGAACCGCATATATTGTCTCACTGCTACTGTTATATATCAACAAGTAACAATACGGCGTATCTTTTGTCGTTAAAAAAAATTGATTATCGGTCATTGTTTCCGTCGCAAGGCGAATCAAATTTCACGTTTGTAAATCACAGGCAGGTTTAATATCGCGGAGGTCGCGTTGCACCGAACGACATGGAGTAAATAACTTTCTTTTTTGCTCGCATCCCCGAGCACCTTTTTCCGACCCGTCGCCATCCACAACCCTATCAGAAGTACGAATACCTTTACGTTCCCATGCATCTCTTACGGACTCTGATCAGACTTTCCGACAAAGCAAATTTTCAACACCGCGATACACGGAAATGAACTTTACCCCGCCGATTATCAGAATGAATGCTATTTCACTTTCATTAAGTCAATCTTCGCGTCTGTCATGCAATAGTCTGAAGTATTTAAAAATCTGTTTTGCATTGAAAAACACTTTTCAAACTCTAAATTTCATTAAATCTTCGTTTTCTATTATTTAGCTTGTTATAATATTATATCGAATTTTTTATTTACATTAATATTACTATCGAATTTTTATATATTTGTATCTAATAACAAATAAAATACAATTCTATTAAACTGTTATGTAATACTAGTCATCTTTCTTGTGCACGTAAGAATATCAAATAGAAGATAAGATATCTACAGAATGTCACCTTCATATATAAAGATTCACTCTATCCTTGCAAGAAAAGTAATAAAATCAAAATTATATAGATATTAAACTTCTATTGAGATGTGAACGGATAGCACTTTAAATTTAAATAATTAAAAAATTTACAAACTTTGGTAAAATTATTTCTTACTTATATATTTCGTACTTTTATTATAACTTTTTTGTTATTAACTTTTCAATAAAACATTTTAAGACCTATATTTATGTAACATTTTTTTCTTATTTTCACTGATTAAATCTTGTTAAAGTTTGTGATAAACAAAAAATCCTAAAACACTTTGTATATTTCTACAAGCATGTATGTAATATAAACAGATATTACATACATGCTTATAGAAAGATAGAAATCTGTTTATAAAACTAATATCATAAGGTTTCAATCTTACAAAAGTATACTGATTATGTTATACGGCTAACAATAAAAAATATATCAAATAAAAAATTATTCACAAAGTGATCACGATAAGCAATTATCAGCAATGAAATATTAGTATCAGGCATCTCAAAATTGTAATTGATGAGAGCCCCTGCTTCGTTGCATATTTGCTCGATACCGTCTCGTCCATTCTCTTCACGCTATACGCTATTATCCCGTTCCGTGACAAAACGATATAAGACACGTACGTAGTCACCTACTATCGAAGTTGAAAGTCTGCGAGCCCCTGACCTTCAGGGTTAACAACGCGGCGAAAAATATAAAGTCGCGTCGATAGCCGGCAAAATCGTCGGTTGTGGATGGTTCATATTAGTGTTCCCTCGTCGGCTCTCCCGTCATATCTACCCGTTACTTTTTTGTCGGTCGATTAAGAGCTCTGGCGGCGATCTCGACGGCAAAGTCTGGTCTGGCGATAGGGGCGTCGTGACTATTAAAGTGACATAAGACAGTTACATATTATTTTCAAGCGGATAAGATAGGAGTAATAAAATTCAAACGCGCATTTTGTGTTGAGTAACACAAAATCAATAAATCAACGTGACTTGAGATTATATCTAAAATTATGAACATATGTGTGTGTATGTGTATATATATACATATATATATATATATATATATATATATAATATCTAAACTATATTAGAATAAAACAGATTTGATTTATTAATATTTTATTTATTAATAACAGATTATATCTTGTCAATTGATTATATTATATAATCAATTTGGAGTTGACTCTTTTTTACAAGCAGTTTCACGAAATAATATTATTCGTCACAATTTACTAATTTTCAAGATTGGAATGTCTTTGTAACTTTTAAATATTTGTCCATAATCTCGTCTACTTGAAATTATATGGAAAATAAAGTTATCCAATGATTTCTGCATTTAATTCGGGAGCAATTACTCATACTTAATTGTTTATCATTAGGAATTACTTGTATAATATTTTGATAATTTTTTGAAATTTATTATAAATTAATAAAAAGTTATTAAAATAACGACTGTTATATTCCTCGACATGTTTCAGTATTTAATGTTATACCGTTGAAATATATTAGACTATTTCAACAGATATCACCCACATATATATATATATATATAGTATAATATATATATATAGTTATCATATAATATTGGGAAAATTAATTATGTTAATAATATGTTTAATATTAAACATTATTGTAAATGGGATAATAATAATAAACATCCATCCTCTGTTCGGCAAATCAATGTCCGATAACACATTAATCGCGCTCTAATAGGATTTATTTACTGCAAACTTATGTATGGAATTAACGACGGCGAGAAACTGAAGGCTACGAAACTTTGCAACGCAATTATTCTCCGACAAACATTTTTAAACAAGGCAAACTTGCGTAAAAATAAACCTGTAGTTGGTGTATGTATAAGTATCGCTATTCAGTTGATTATAAAAACTTTTTTACGAAAATGGAGCTATTTACGCTGTACACTCATCTCGTAAGTGTATGTGGATAAAAAGAAAAAAAAACAGTCTATTGAATAAAACGCTATTCCAGAATAAAACTAACATAGAATAAATACATGAAATCATTACTGGATTCAGTGCATGGATTTTTAAAAGGATTTGTAAAAATCGTACATATGTTAACAAAAAACGCGTTAACGCGCGTTAAAATAAATTCATATTGTTTCATTCTTCACGTTATATTCAATCGCCTTTAAACGATTTATCGTTGTCATTGCGCGAAAATGTCCAATGGGTTTAGTTAACTACCGACACAGCTAATTATTGCGCAAACCGCAATTAGGATCTAGATCGTACGATCATAGGATCATACGATCGATCATTCGTGATTTCTGCACTTGCATGCGTAAGCCCATTCGTATTTATAGCAGCTACACGCTCCAGTGAACATTATTGTCGCGAACAATGAAACCAGTTTCGACGTTGGAAAGGAACTAAACGCCCTTCTACGGATAACGGTACCTCTGATTGATATAAAAGAATGAAAATGAGGAAATTTTATCCAAATATTTTAGAATATCAATACACTTAAAAAGAAAAAGATTGTACGACGAGTCGTATGATTAACATCGTCGTGAAGACGATGTGCATTATGGATGTATTATTTACAAAACAGTCACGCATAATATATAATTGGCGAAATAGACACCTGACAAATGGTTTTTAACATACGTATTTGTATACCGTAATTTATGTATTCTCGTTATGCGGAACGACGCTCGCTGCAACGTGAGCTATAATAGAGCTGAAAAAATATACTTTTCGCTGGGCATGGTTGCCATAATTTATTCTGCATCGCCGTGAGGGTCATAAATTTAAATTTAAATGCAAGGCATCATTCTAATGTTGATTCGCACCGACTCCTAATCGTCGCATTTAAATCACGACAAATCGTTTGGAAAGGAATTGAGAGATAAGCCGGATGTTTAATACTTTCGCACTACACATACTACAAATGATACGTATAACTCTATAAATTAAATGTATCTCATTAAAATTTTTAATTTTCTTATCTCACACTATGAATTATTTAAATTTCTAAATAAATATTAAAATCAGAACAAATATACATATATAATCGAGTTATACGTTAAGATGCATTTTACCAATTTCCTTTTGCTAAATTGTAATTATAATATTATATATAATATAATTTCTAACTTTAAATCTTTTTTTGCTATATCCTATTTCAATATGTATATTTTCTTATTAGTAATTTTTCCACCTACTTTCTTGAAAGATTTATGGAAGCCGATTTCTTGTAGAAAAAAAGAGGTCATAATACATTGAATATCCTAGTAATTATTATTTCTGTAAACATCATTATCTCTGAGAAATGTAATGGCTTAAATGCTCTTTCATCTCTTATATACTTTTAAAAAGTTGAGAAAGGACAACGCCGGCCGCAGGCCCGTGGATGAGTCGGCGTGTTAAAAGAACCGAGCAGAATCAATGAACGGTTGACGATTTTCAACAGCTCTCCGAGAGCGCGAGTGTCAGAATCACTCTCTACCAAATGCTCGCGAGCAACAGGGGAACGGGTGCTGACTGCGCGTTTGATGCGATGAATGTAGTCATTGTTGTTCTCTGCCATTCACGATACGGATACGCGAACGCTCACTCGTTCGGGGAACCGTGTTTCTCTGTTCGGCAAATCAACGTCCGATAACGCATTAATCGCACGATGACGATTATTGCCAGATTCATAGCGACGTTCATTTCGTTGTAATCAATCAGCGTTATTTCATAGAAATTTACATCATTATCAGAAATTCAGGTTTTAATATCGTTAACAATGCATTTATCTTGATTTCATTTTTACAAAATTTTGAAGAGAGTTTATGCAATTAAATTGATTTATTTTGACAAATTAATCTGCGTGCTTTTTCGTTGTGATGAACCGAAAAAGATAAATGTTTTTTCTTGTAAAAACATTTATCTTTTTATTATTCATAATTCTGTTGTATAAATTAATTCTATCAAAATATTTTCATTATTCAATCAGAGTTTTTATTATCGGAATTAAGATAAGATACAAAAGATTCCTTGCGTGTGTTATTTCTGGGAAAGATAATATATCATGCATTGTCAGTTAAAAGCATATACATAAATGCATTTATGTATATTTTTACAATTAAATTTACAGCAGATAAAAAAATAATACCTATATTTTTCCAAGTTCAATGAAATAATATAACCATTTTTTATTAGTTTTTAATATTAAAACTTAATATTAAAAACATAATTTATTTTATATTAATCAATAATTTACGTATCTTATATATCTTTCGTGCTTTTTACTTATAACAAACGATATACTACTGATAATTATTGAGATAAATAAAAAATCAATATTAAGGATCCACTGATCGCAGTTTCTGAAATGTTATCCTATTATATCTCGCGAATACAATCAATGAAACTAATTAGCATACAGTCTGTTTTGTAATCATTAAGTGGCTCGTAATTATTCTGCGAGAAAAGAGGAAGAACTTTCGTATTTTGATGCTCCGACCGGCGCGGTGTATAGATAGCGCAACAAGATACATAATTAAAGCAAAATAACATCGCGTATCTTCCTTCAGACTTTTGTATATCATTTAGCATGCAGAAAAAGTCTTTTCTAATTCCATGAATGCGATCTTTGTTATGGCACGGACCCATTCACGTTGATTGCGTCTATATCTCGGTCAGAGGACTATCAAATTCTTAATTTCATTAAAGCATGCTTATAACCTGGCAACCTGATGTGGTAAAAGTGGTACACAAATATACTACAATAATTACTAATTATCATAAAAATATCTATAATAACACATTAATTTGCTGTTTCAATAAACATCTTTCTTTTGACCTTAAACGGTCAGACACAGATCAAATAAATCAGATCAAATAAAATTAACCTATTTACTAACTTTTTTCTTATAAATTTATAGATTATTAGATAAATTATTAGATAAATTATTCTTTTGTTACACTATCTATATACAATAATTTTCAAAAACTCCCGAGTACAAATCATTAATTTTATCGTATGCAAAATTTCAATACTTTTACTGTTTTAGAAGTGTAATTAAAAATTAAAATATATTAAATAGCATTATAATATGCATATGATATGTATTTAAATATGCGTATTATATGCAAAAGAAATATTATTTTCATGATAGTATTCAACGAGAAGTATAATATAATGAAAACTGAAATTAACAATCAAAAGCAATATATCAATATATTATCTAATAATCAATTAACATTAATTGAGTAGAATCATTACAGCAAATGTTTTGGTTAAGTGGTGAATACATTATTTTTTTTTACCGATGTTTATTCTGACAACAGAATCTATAAATTCGCTGTACAATGCAATTCTCAGATTATTAATAGCACGAACTTAATATTTTTTAGATACGCGTTTCTGCCATAGGAGCGAATTTCGACATACTACTATATACACTATTATTTATTGTATACAATACGAACAGTGTAAAATTATTTATTGTCCAATCGCGAACACGCAACTGGAGCTCGAGCCAAATCTAGAAATGTGGAGAACGGAAAGAATATCGATACATTCGGCTTATTCTACAATTTGGTTGACGTTCCATGGATTTTTATTCAGTTTCATAGCTACCTGTGTGTAACATATCTTATATTTCTCCCTTTATCGCGTTGCATAAAATATTAAAGCTGTCGTTCGTCGCATACAACATACTCTATTTGTTCAAATATTAAATAAATGTATTTCTTTCATCAATAATTTTGTTTCATAGCGATTGTATGAATGTGATACGTATAATTTTCGAAATAAAAATATAGATATATTATAATATCTATATCTGTTTTATTGTGTAGTTTTATATTTTAATTCTTTTACGATAACTTCATTAAAAAACCATTTATCGAAAACGTTACTCGATATCCCAAAAAAATTCTGTAATATGATATAAATATCAGGAATATGTGTACTCTATAGAATTTTTCTGTTGACACGTGTGTATGCCCCAGGCAATACATGGGGTAAAAAACTAACGTACAAAGCATTGTATAAACGTAAACAATTTCCGTATCGAATTACAATAGCTTTTATACACACACACACACACACACACACATTATATATATATATATATATATAAATAAAATTCCATCTATCGTGAAAACGTTAAACGTTTTAAATGAGATTGATGTGTACATCTGTTATTCAACACGTAACGTATCAGTTTTGCAGTCCACCGATGTAACTGAAAGGAAAATGTTTGTACTATATATATTGAACGTAGTAAACAGTATTATTCCTCACGCAATTTGATTTTAACTGTATCCAAGTTCTCTTCGAAAGGATAAGAGCATGTTCGAAGTTAACCCCGAGGCAGTTACGAAACTGAGTTTCCATATTCTTGCTCGCTCGAGGGATACACTTTCCGCTATGCAATTTGAAGGAGTGGACGAGCGTTGTTTATAAAGTCTAGACAGACGCTGCTCGGTATGATGCCGCGACTAAAAGCCGGCATCAGACAACGGTGCGTTCGTTCGCTTGTTAAATATTCAACAAATTCAAAATGCACGGCATTCGACGGACGCGCTTAACTGTGTTGTCGCATACAATTACACCTTGTCACGTCAATATACGTTATGTCCGTCCGCACGATGCGACGTTTGTCTCGATGCGGCGATGAGTATTTTGCCGAGTGAACGCATCGTTTGGAATCGCCTTCGCGAAAAATGAACATTTGCGAAGAGTAATAAACGTATATTATATATAGCGAGAAAATTATACCTGCTAAATATGTGCGGCAAAAACATTTTAATCAATTACACATTTAAATGTTATTATTACCAAAATTTCCAACATAAAAGCATCACGAAGCTGCATTATAACCGTTGCTCTTAATGGCTATCTTTTTGCTTACAAAGTTTGCTCGTAACATCAGTCATAACGCAATTCAATGGCGATGCAGTTACGCATCGCTGCGGAAAGCAAACAAACGCATTACATATTTTAACTTTCTATCGCGAGCGGCATTGGCAATGCTACAATTATCGTACGCGATTCATTCGTTTATTACTCGACGGCATGGCGTTTTTTCAAGAATTTATGCTGCGCTCTTTTCCAAAAAAAATCTCGGTATTTAAATCAAAAAGATAATCATATTATAGAGACGTATATTTTATATAATATTCCATATGACATTTTAAATTTAATCATTCTGGTTCGACGCGCCTTTTATTTCGTTCCGGCTGCGCGCTCCTCTGCTCGTCGAAATTAGAGATTTTTCGCGCGCCGACCGGATCGTCATTAATTAATTCAGGCAGAAAGCCGCCGAATATGGGGATCCGCGGCCCGCACACGCTCGTCAACAAAGAGAGCCGGGCAATTAATTAACCGAAGTGGCTCCGCCGAGGCAGAGGCATTGTTGCAGACGGCGGCGTACAGTCGGCCATTGTTATCGTGTGCTCGCGGAACAGTCCTGAAACCACGTCCTTGTGTTTCCGCGTCCTTGCATCAATGCAGACTTCCTGCGTGTGGCCGAATGTGTCATCCCGAACGCGGGCCTTTCGACCGACCGCTTTCCGTAAGCATTGTCACCCGTCGTACGTATATACTGTACGTCCGCTATCAATTACGATTCGCGATTTATTGACCGATATATTAAAACAGTCGTTTTATTATTGCGGTCATCGCCATCGTCGCCATCGTCGCCACGGCCGATTATCGCGACGGATCGGCGCGAGAGATCGTAAAAGGCAATTTGCGTGCAATTATCCGCCCGCGATTGCCGTGCCGTGCCACCCGCACGATTGTTGCGAGATAAACCGCGTTTTGCTCGCCGATTTCATTTGTCGATCGAAGCTGCATCGAGGGTCATCAGTCAGACCCGTCGCCGTGCCGGAGATACTTTGCGATCGCGTAACAGGATATAAGCCTGCGAGATACGCTAATGGGTGATTGAGGATCGCGTGTGTATGTGGAAATTGGAATATTAATAAAAGTTTGAATAACGATCCAATGGAGATGGATGGCGTGTTTAGTTGGATGATCGTCGTTATCGGTGCATTAAGCGATATCTCGAGTCGCTTACGATATTTAGTGTCAGATCACCGGTTAATCTCGTCGGAAAATTGCACCCCTGAAATGACGAAGGCACGTTATTTCCGTCGAAAGCGCAATTATCACTCGTGAAAATCACTGCAATTTTAATTATAGTATGATGTCTCTGTATCTTGCATGTAGAGGTACAAGCGTGTGTTTTCAGATTGAAGTTGAACACACACACCTTTTGCGTTACGTAGTGCAAATAAATGAATCAAAATGTCATAATAATATAATTGATGCCTATACACGTTTATCTTTGAATGAAAGCATCCCAGGACAGGAGCCGCAACTTATTTTATTATTTATCTTTCATATCCACGAAAGAGAGAAGTTCGGCGAGTAACTCTGAAAAGCAAAAACTCTATACCAACTTCTAAATAGGTTCATATCGAATGTTGTTGTCTTCTTTTAATTATAGATGTCCGGTTTTAACTGTTTGTTAATGTTGAACATTTAATTTTTTTCCTAACTTTCTAAACTTTTATTAAACATTAAAAAACCTGGTTAAAGGTTTGTGATATGAAATTATATCTTAATTTTTAACTTAAATAATTCCATGTTTTTCAACGTCCGACACCAACACAGAATTAATGCAAAATTTCTACTCCTAGTAATTATAAGAGCAAGCGAACGTCGTTTGATGCGTTCTGTATACATAAAATTGTTCAGCTTTCCTTAGCAGTGGATTAAAAGAGGAACGTGAGACGTAAAACAGCAATTCGAACGCGGATAGATACCTAACATCGGCAATTTAATCAGCGATATCGAACAACCTCTCGACAACGCGCAGTACGGATCTAGCGAATTACACCGACAAGATAATTTGAAAAGTCCATCGAATCTCCAAAAGCAAATGTAGATCGAAAGAGCAGAGAGGACTCCGGCCGGGAGCTCTCAAGAAATTCGCTCTGTTCGAGCAGACGCGCGCGCGAATACTGGTCGGGCACAAAAAGCGTATGAAAGAAAACCTCGAAATCGAAATGGAAAATTCGGAATTCGAATGAGACGAACGCCCGGGAGGAACGATTCTCCTCTCGCTCGTTCCACCCCTTTTTTTCCATCGAAATGAGATCTCGCTAATGCAACTGCCGAGAGACGACGACGAGGACGCGGGGGCGTGAGAAGGCAGGCGTGCGAAGGTGAAAAAAATGTAATTACAGCGGGGGAATGATAATGAAGTTTACATTTTAATAACCCGCCGTGTCGCCAGATGGTCCCGAATGCAATATTAATACCTCCCCTCGCTGCGTTTACAGCTACTATATACGCGAGAGATTGCTGAAGGCCTGTCCGAGTGGCATGATAGCGCGCGCAGGAGCTCGTGTGTGCAGGTGCGTGAATACTCGTGCACGCTTTCGTTGAAGGAAGCGAAGAAGCGAGCATTGCAACCGGGAACAGTGGAGGGCAGAAAGAGAGACAGGGAGGTGTTATTGCGTTTCGCAAAGAATGCGGACCGCGGCGTCATAATATATATTTGCCGCGCGCGGACTCCAGGCTATACGTCGACACGTCGACACACAGGCACACGCTTCCCGCCGACGACATGAATCTAATTTATAAGTTATGAGTCTGTCCGGAGCCGACGATTGTCCCTCCGCATTTTTTTCCTGCCTCCCAACCCGTCGAGAGGGTCGCCAGCTCTCTCTCTCTCTCTCTCTCTCTCGGACGAGTTTCAATTTGCAACTGTATCCTGCGCTACGAGTCGTTGCCTTGTAGTAACGAGGCAGCCGACAGGCCAAGCTTGCCCGTTCCTCGCACCAATCAGTTTTTGCATGTGCGAGAGAGACGATACGTCGGATGCTCGTAATTTAGTTCATTCCCGAGGTGTGAGCTGCGACCTCACCTCATGTTAGGAATTTGAATTTGTTTTTTCTCAAAGGTCCAAGTTTGGTATTAATGATTGTCAAAATTTTTAATTGTTGAAGAGTTTGATATTTCATACATTATACTTTATTATTAATGTCATTAATATTATAATATATAATAAAAAAAGGACATCAGGAAATAAAACATTTATTCAGAATAGGCCATTACTGACTGTCAGTACTATATTGAAGATGATACCCAAAATAAGGGTCGAAATATATTGTAAATTTATTCCTTTTAATATATTCTACACGTGAATAACTTGTGTTTGCTACATTGACATATGTTTTGAAATGAGTATTAATTATTAATGTTTCCTACTAATGGAAGAAACATATAATTAACATATACAATAATATTAAATATATTATATATTAATACTTTGTATAAAATAACAATAAGTGAAAGTAGTTCTGTCTAAAATAATATTATATTGAATTGACTATTCGAATTTATTTCGAGTTGATATAAACAATTATATGAATTATTGTATAAAGCTGATATAAGATAATAAATATAATCTTTTAGAAAAATATCTTTCAGTATTATATAATCCTTCTATCGTTTATAGAAAGATTGTGCGATGAAATAACCGCGCAAACTATTTTTATAACTTCTTTCTTTCCAAGAAAAATATTAGGTTGAAACCGATCGCTATATTCTGAGCTTAATTGGAAGGGCAATAAAAGGAAAGAATATAGAAGGGAGCCAATTAGGAGCTCCTTTTAAAAGAAAATTTATTGTACCCAATTATCGTTCTTTCAATTATTATTTAATATTCATTATATTTACATTTTTATTTAATAATTATAACTTTTACTTTCACGATTCTCAGGATACTTTTTTCTTTCGATCAGTTTTTCTTGTTATGACATTATCCATACGATAAATGCTAATTTGCCAAGATCCTAAAGATTAAGTGCTCAGAATTCAGAGATTGCATCAAAGAATAATACACCATTAAAGGGCATTAACTTTTAATAAATAATGCTCGGTCACAGCGTCTCGTTTTGAACAATCGGCCTGGAACCTCGATCAAGTCACGAAACATGCATGGATGTGCAAATCCTCTTTTAAAACCGCTCGCGATCGTCACTCAGCATTTAGCCCACAGTGGGGCATTAAAGATCTCCTAGAGATTAACCCTATTGAAACAAATGCATGGGGAGATAGGTCGGATGCTGATCTGGAAAAAGGCAGCTGCACGCTATCCAGCTGCATCGAAGCGGAGATATTCTCCACGTAGGTGTTCTCTCGCTCGGATTTTCCCGTAATTATCGAATCTCGTCAGTGGACTGACAAGAGAGAAAAAAGATCGGCGATGGACGCGAGGGATGGGGAGCGGCAAGAAGCGCTAGTTGCGAAAGTAAATGGCTGATGGCAAGAAGTAAGTGCCCGGAATGATTAGAGAGCCGGAGTGGAAGATACCGTTCATTAAGTCATTTTGCACAGTCGAACCTCCGCCCACCACGAGGCGGAGGGTAGCCGCGTCGCGAGGCGAGGCGAGACGAGACGAAGCGAGGCGAGGCAAGGCGAGGCCGTGGAGGTAGGCGAGCAAAGCAAACTGGCTGCCAACTCTCTTTAGTATAAAAAAGCAACATTAGCCTGGCCGGGCCTAGCACAGAGGCATAGACTGGCATGGAGACTCCTCGCGTGCATCTCGCCGCCTCGTCGTCCTCGTCGTCCTCCTCGTCCTCCTCGTCGTACTCGGCACGGCCCCCGTGGGTCCCATGGAAGAAGAAATATCTCCGTATCGCGTAGACTATCTAGCAAAAAGCGAAACAAGGCGCACATATCGCGTGTGAGCCTTCAGATCAAACTACATCGACAAGGCAACGCTACAATGGAATTATGCGTTGTAACATCTGCCGCTGGATATTTAATTTTTTCACAAAGAAATAAAGAATAAAACTTTTGTATGATCAACAGAACAGAAAATAATTTTTTTACGAGAATTTACGCGCGCATATTTATTAAAGTGTATTAAAGCAATTAGAATAGCATGTTTGTAACGTAAATGAAATTTACACAAAGGAAGCTACGAGAATAACAATGAGAATAAACATAAATGCATTAATATTAGTAATAACGTTAATTACGGAGAATGTTTATTTTTGCGCTGTGGCGCAGAAAATTAAATTATTTTATGTTCTAATTATATGATGAAACAGATTGATAACGACCTAATATGAAAATTACGAAAGTATATGTGAACAAGAATAATGTATGTGTGAGTTCCTCCGAAATAATCGATTGTTATAATTATGCATTGCAGCAGTTACGATCATAAAGTACGAGTTTATCGCAAAATGCAAAAGAAGAAATGCCGCGAATCGTGTTCCTTTTCCTTTTTAAAGATGTCTGTATATTTATCTTCCTTTTTACATAGATAAGACAATATACGGCGTCTCAAGAGACGCCCGAGACGCTCTATGTTTTTCATTTCATTTACGAATTCTTTGATCAATTTAAAGCCGATCTTTCTATAACAGAAATTAAATTAAAGGATGTTTTTGGCGCATCTTTATAATCTCTTTCTTATCTGTACACAGATTTTTATAAATAATTCTTAAGTTAAAATTAAATTCCATGTGAAATTAAATACAATGTTTATAATAATTTTTTCCATTTAATTTAAGTGATTGTAAAAACTAATTTTTAAACTACACAAATTTGAAACTGTTCACAATTCAATAAATATTAATGCCATTTTTTTGAACATTTTCAACATTTAATATAAAATTTGCTCTCTTAATGTCAATGCGAGATCC
Source organism: Acromyrmex echinatior (assembly GCF_000204515.1). The sequence continues at coordinate 3,708,263 of NW_011626988.1, read as the reverse complement.
ATGTAATACAAAAAAAAAACGCGGGAATATTTGAGAGCACCACATATTTTCGCTTCGTTTACATTTGCTGCTCACTCCGCTTTTTCCGCTTCAAGTCACATAAAACCTATTTTAGATCTTACGAGGAACCCTTTCTATCGCTGGACCATGTTGACGCTAATTAAACGGTACTCAAAAGTTGACTAACCGTCAATTGCAGCTCAGCGTATTGAGAGCGACTCCCCTTTGCGATTTCCGGCTAAATGCGGATTAACATCATTCGAGTTTATAACTAACGTTTGAAATGAAAAAGGCACTACGCACATTAATATGTCAAAGGTTTTAAATTTTTATAACTCTGCAATCGATATGGAGGACTATAGAAATTATTAAACAAATTAAAGATCAAAGCTAATTTTTATAAAATTCATATAAAAATAAAAATATTTATAACTTTATAAAATATAATAATATACATAATTAACCATAAAATTCAAATAAAAAAGATTAAAATGTTTATATTAGATTTTTTTCGAATCTATATTCTGAGAAATCATTTTGTTGCAATGCTGAAAGGGTTAAAGAGTTGTAATTTATGTGCCAAGAGACATATGTCTTCGAAGAAATCCGGATGCGAGTCAAAGAGTGAGATGCTGTCGTGCGTTGCTAAATTTACTTAACGCCTCTGCGAAAATATAGGGTGAAGGAAAGTAAATTGGAATAGAATTACCGGGTAGAAGGTTTATGACAATCTCATTAAAAAGACATCGCTTCCGTATTTTATTTAATTTTTCACAAACAACGAAAGACACCGGAGAGATGCAAGTATTTAATTACAGGTATTATTTAAAGATATCGATAACTAGAAAAATAAAATTTAGATATAAAATTACGGTAATATTACAGTTATCATTTGATATTTACTTTTTTTTACTTTTTCACTTATAATTAAGTATTCAGCCAAATATTAAAAACATACGTTGGAAATTTTTACCTTCAGACATTATTATATATTCAGGAACTTTCACGACGTGACATCGCACTAAAGAAATTATTTATCAGTTTAATATCTCCGCTCTGTGTGTGTGTGTTTTTAGTGTATATCCGCAATAATTAGTATTAATTCATTAATTTTACAGTGAAGATGAAAAGGGTCGAAACGTCTCTATTTAATCACAATTAATACAATATTTTACTTATTTAACTCAACACTATATTTTTATTTATAATGTAATATTTTTTCCATTCAGTATTAGCTTTCATGAGCTATTTTATTGTGATCATTTATTATTCTATTTGAAGCTTTTGTCTTTATACATTAGCAGATTAGCTTAAAAGTAAAAAGATGTATATATTTTTTTTAATATTCTCTGTAATACTTAATGTACTATGTTTTAAAAAATCATTTTTATAGAAATATGAGATAGTGCAATATAATTATTTATTTGCACGTAGAATATTTTTAAGTCGAAAGATTTAAAGAGTTTAGCAAGCAAACTACTGAAAAAAAATCAGCATAGCAAGTATTATTCAGATTTATACATGTAATACCCGCTCTAATTTCTACTAATATCTTTATCTTGCCAAAACTTCTGAACGGTGAATCTCTTTCGAGGCAGAGTGTACGTTTGCATATAACAGATTGCATACAACCGAGGCACGCGGGGAAGGAGACATTCGACAATTTCGCAAAGTTGATAGCCATTATCATATTCCGCACATATCATATCAAATTTATAGCTAATAAAGGCCGATCGAGTAACAGGCCTTTAAGGCCCGCCGTGAACCCGCAGGTAGACTTGTTCCCTCTACCTCAGTCCTTTTTCTTCGTTCGATCGTGTAACGTTTACCACAATCGATGTAGTTGGTTTGGCTTTATAGTCATGGCAGTTGGCAGTAGTAGCAATTGATATGCGTGCCATTGATATATGGGAGCATATTTCACAAGGTTGGCAGATCTTCGAGTTCTCCGGGTTTGTTATCTCACGCTGCTCTCTCTCCTTCTCTTCTTTTCTTTCCCTCTCGTCCAAGCCTCTTTTCTTTTCTATTGACTTATTTCTCTCCTTCTTCCCCTTTATTCCTCCCTTTCTCCTTCTCTCGCTCATCTTCCTTTCTCTCGTCCTTCTCTCGAGCTCGACCAGCCGGAGATCGGGCTACCAATATGCGCGTGAATTATGCTTACCCTTTGTTAAGATACTTGACGTGTCTTTGATTGGAACGAGCGGGGGCAGCCACGCCGAGACGAGAAAAAAAAGTCGCTAGGCATGCACGAAGATATAGGGAACCTTTGACCACGGTATTCAACCCTCATGGCATAATGACTACGGCTGGACAAAATTTACTTTCTAAGCGGTCGCGTAAACCGTAAACCGTAAACAGTGGCGCGGATTCTGGTGTACGATACATTGAGACTTTATCGGTTTGTTAGTTCAGCGTCGACGTGCTTCTACTGCTGCGTCATCGTATAACCGGAAGAGTTACGATGCGAAGCCTCGGAATATTTGTATTGTTTTCCGCAGCGACAGCTGAAGCTCGGAGCGAGAGAGTGAGAGCTACTATTGCATCCTTGACCTCTGACCCGTGTAAATGGATCTCAACTTTCTCGGACGTATAACAATCTGGGTGTGAGAGAGAGAGAGAGAGAGAGAGAGAGAGAGAAAGTTTAAAATATCCATCGTATACGAACTTCTTATGTAACCATGACACAAAAGCGGTACAAACCGTGATACGCTCGGCGTCAACTCTGCCGGACCGCTTCGCTCTCTTTTATCTCTTTCATCATCGGACACGTTTATGTATTTACCATGCTTATATAAGTTTTTATGCAAAACAAGTCGGTATCATTGTGCAATAATTTATATTGTTGACACTACATCTGATATAAAAAGAAAATTACCGAAAAATATTTTGGGAACAACTAATTAATCTAAATGACTTCCTAGTACTTTTTTCTTACAATTAAGCTTCATAATAAATTCTCATCAAAATAAACTAAATGTGATAAACAACGTTAATTATTTACACTTAAAAAGAATTCGAAATAATACCTGTTCCTACCAATGTAGATTAACTTTAATCTCGAGATTTAATTTACTCTTTATCCTTTTCTAAGTTTTAAAAATAGAAAAAGATAAAAAGTAAATTAAGATCAAAGTTAATTTATATTGATTTGTCGAGAATGTATATTCATATGTATATATTCATAACATATTTTTTCATAAATCTAGAACGTGATATTAATAATATATTTATGCAGTTGAAAAGAGACAAAAAAAGAATTTGACTTTTATACGTACAATATTGGATAAATTTCTGCACAGGCAAGACCGACGCGATTATTTTAAATTGGAAACAGCACACGACCTCGTTCACAATGTCGCCGAATGATTCCGCGCGCTTGATATATCACCGCGTTTCAATGCGGAGAAGATAATTCGATCAAAATGAGATACGGGAAACGTTTTATCGGAATTGCTAACCTAGCCGAAATGTCGCTGCGCGCTCGCGCAACCACGTTGAATAAATTCATGAGTTATACACAATCGCCGATAAATTATGTTTTCACTTCGTTGAAGCCTGTGACGTATGTTTGAGCAGAACGGCCGAAAGGTGTCCATTGTTTGATGAAAAATTACCGAACGCGATTTTATCGGCGGCTCGTGTGGCGCCCGCCGATAGTAGCTCGATTTAAAACGACAATAGGGATGCTCGGCTAAAAACGTTTGTTATAACGCCAGTCAGCGATTGACATTTATTTTCTTTTCTAGCTGTAATTTTCATAGATACCGACAACAAAATAAACTTTCAATCGCGTGATAGATTAAATGACGTATCAATATTAATAGCTTACTTTACTAATTAGACGTCGGGGAGCTATCTCGTATCATTCGACGAAAAACCGCAACTCCCTATCGTCCCACACGATTTCGTAGAAAACATATTTGAGAGTTTCTTCGTGCCACATTGCATTCACTAACGGTCGCGTCCGTGTACACGGCAAAATGTCAACAAATATATCGAGCGCGTCACGCATTCACGCAAGGCTTATCACTAGCCCCGACTTAATTGTAATTGCCGTTCTATGTTTGCACAGACCATGATAACACATTTCTGTATTCCATATCGCTGGTAAATGCGAGTCTAGCTTAGATAGTTCCATGAAAAAAAAAAGTATCACCCTAGACGGACGTAATCCGTTATAAAGTTTTACGTTTTACGTTTCTCTATACATGTACGTATATAAGCCCCTATATGTATGTATATATGTCAATCAATAATTGTACGCCCATAAGGGACATACAAAATAATGAGACACATATTTTTCTCGAAAATTTAATTAATAAAAAGGTCAAAGTATGTACGCGATAAAATGTAAATTTGTTAAAAATCAGATAAATCCACTGTTCCATTGTCACACGTAAGTGCTTTTATACCAATTGCTTTCGTACAAATAATATAATCAAAAATAATGTTTTTATGTGTATTTGTGCGATGGACCAATATAAAGATAACTATTAAATAGACAAATTGTTATGCATTTTATCATTTTATACAATAATAAGAATAACAATTAATGTCGAAGGATTCCTTGATATTTAACAATATAAAGATACTAAAATGTAAGGGGAAGTAGGAGTCAGCGCGGTAATCGTTACGCAAGTAATAATAGTGGAAATGTTTATATGTTCATTTTTAATGTAAAGTATAACAATGTAAAAAAATGTTATCATTTTATATTTTTATCAGTTTAGTATAAAAAATATAATTAATATATTTGTTAATAACAGTTCATTCTCTTTTTACATTTTTATTACTTGTATTTTTGCTTTAATAATTTTTCTCGCCACACAAAAAAAATGTTGTAATTTTCCCAAAGGATTATTTGTAAAATTACAATTTTTTAATTAAATAAATAATTGAAAATTAAAAGTTTTAATGATACACGAAGAAATTATTTTAATTACAGATTGAGATTTCAATAGCTTACGATATAATTGTAAGCCTTACATAGTAAGCATCGATTATTTCCAATTGAAAGTATAACAAACAGCTTTAACAATCGCGGAATTTGAAAGTGTCTTGATAAAAGAATTTACGAGTCCGTAACTCACAATTCGACTAATAGAGATAACAATGTGCAATGCAGTAGCACAGGGACCATGAAGATCGGCCGCGGTAGCGGGATGTGCAAAGATATCTCAGCCTCGGCGCCTCACTTAAAACTTTGACGTGGTTTTCGAGAGAGAAACGAGCTCTTACGAGGACTGGCAGCGAAGCGATAGCGCTCGTGCAGGCACGATAGCGCGCGCGTAGGGGTCATTTATGGGATGAAGTCAGTTCGAAGTTAGCGAAGGGAAGAGAGGATCGAGAGAGAGAGAGAGAGAGAAAGAGGAAGGAAGGGCGGTTTGATGTGGCGTTTAAACCGCGGCACCGGAGGTGCGCCCATTAAATCAATGGACGACCCCCTTCCGGCATCCTTTGCGGCGAAGAAACTTCAAAAGATGCTTTTTGCAGTTCGTGCGATACGTGGGATACTCGGAAGATGTTCTATTCGTATCGACTGCTCTCTATGAATCGGCTACGATCCGGTTGCCTCATTCGGTGATTGCCTTCCACGATTTAAGAGTAAAACGCGGAAAGGAGAGAACGCGAAAGGTCCGAGGAAGAAACTGATGCTGTGCGGAAAAAGAGACATGGATGAAGGTAGACAGTGGTCGCGCACTCGACCGGGTCGACATTGCGAAAAGCCGGTTCGAAGAAACAGGAATGGAGAAAAGAGAGAAAGAGAGGAAGAAAGAGGAAGAGAAAGACAGAAAGAGGATCGAGAGCGAAAGCAGCGGCCGTGCGGAAACTTCTTAGTTCCGCTCTCCCGTCGGATGAGATTGTCGGAAACAGAGATTTCCCGGTGTGTCGACGCGTCACGGAGTGTCGATTCGAAGTAGTCCGTCGTCTTCCACAGAAAAATCAGTCAACAAATGCGGACCGAAGAAACGAACGTGGTAGAATAAGACGGCAGGACAAAGACGAGGACAAAGACGAGGACGACGACGACGACGACGACGACGACGACGACGAGAAGCGACTACGGCGAGATTCTCCTCTCATCGCGGAGATCATTCTCGCCCGAATTGATTAATTCGGTTGTTATTACGCGCGTACTGATCATGCTTCGCGACGATCGCAGCGCACGGGTGGTTACGCGATGCTTGATAAATCATCCGAACGAGCTGCTGCCAAGGCCCGGCAATTTGCCACCAAGACTGTCATTACATCCGCCGCACGAAAGTATGAATCACTCGCGCGCATCTTTTTCTTTCTTTCTCTTTTGAGAAAAAAAACATCTCACGAGACATTTGCTGTGCTCTCTCTCTCTCTCTCTCTCTACTACGTGACTTTAAAAGTAAATTGTACAATCATTTATTAAACTCAACTTATAACTTGTACTTTGTATCCTACAACCGTGTTCTTCTGTTAAGTCACATTTCAACTCCGCATGTTACTAGTATGTTATTAGCACGTTTTTTTTCTCAATTCTCATTTTTTTCTATTTTTGTACATCTTTTTATTTTTATACTTTATTTCTCTATTCTTTTGTAACTCTAATTATAGCATTTAATTTTAATATCTATCTCTTATTCCGTTGCTTAATTTTGCATTGTTTCTTCGCACGATTCTAGAGCGCATAATGAATAACGATCTCTCTCTCTCTCTCCCTCTCTCCCCTCCCCTTCCCCCTCTCTTTCCTCTCCACTTTTTCTTTCTTCAGCGGCTTTGTACGAATATGTATCGGCTTGTCATGCATCCGGCAAAAAAAGGATGTCGGGGGAGGGGGGGGGGGAAGAGCAGAGAAGGAAAGAAGGAAATGAAAGAAAGAAGAAGAAGATTTAAAGAGCGCCGGTGGGTCGGTCGATCAGCTGAGCAACAATTTGTCGTGACGTGGGCGGTTGGAATCTTACATATCCCTCGAATGTGCCGACTATCCCAGTGCGCGCTCGCGAACATTGGTTGGCGACGAGACCGGAGGACGCGTGTACGCTGCCGTATATACGTGCAACACGAATACAAAACCACGAGGCGAGCACGAATATACCGAGAACGCGAATGGACGATGTCGCATACAGTCCGATTTGTCTGTTGGCATCGGGGGAGAAAACGAAGTGGCTGTCTGGCGTTGGCTTTTCGCCATAACGCCCACGCATTCTCCCCTCGTCGCCCAAACCGTGTCCCGAACGTAGAACAACGTCGCCACACTAATCCCCATGGATATCCCGGCAGACGCGCCGGAGAGTGATTCTTTCCTTCGCTTTTCACCGTTTCCTCCTTCGTGTTCCCCCTATTTCCTGCGCGCCTGTTTCTTTCTGTCATACGTAACGTGGATTAAAAGAACGTCGAAGAACGTCGAAGAACGTCGAAGAACGTCGAAGAAGGAATCATATCATTTTCTTGGAAGTGCGTTTATATATCGATTAAATCGATCGTTTTCACACTAGACTCTTGAACATGTATGTTTTATTATTGGTGAAAAATTTGTTAAATCAATAGAACAATATAGACTAGGAACAATAATTATCTCTCATGACATCTTTCAGCGCTTACAAAAAGGAACCATTATTTTTCCGTTTTTATAACAATTAAATATAAAGAGATAAATAAAAATAAAGAGATAAATAAATATCACAGTATTAATGAAAATATAAAACCTGATAAAGTTTCACGTAAATTTGCAAAGCAGTAAGCTGGGAATATTAAAAATCTGACAACAGAAAAAAGGACACAAGTAACAAATTGAAATTAACCAATTAAATTAATATAGCGTATATTAATTTTTTTTAAATCACGATAACATTTTATAGTATTTTGTTTTTCTGACACAACGAAAATCATGGATGAGAGGTACAATAAACTCCATCTAAACATGAAAAGCAGTGAATCAGCTTCTAAATGTTTCAGCTACCATGATTTAAGAAGATTAAAATAATCTCTCTCAACGAAACAGCAGTATGCTTTATGACTTCCAGTTCACTAAATATAATGGGGTACTGGTTACGCGTATTTCCGTCAGACTTGCGCAGGTCGTACGAGAGCTAAAATTACAAGGGACGATAGCATGAAAGAGGAATGATTACTTCTTTATTCTTTGTTGTAAATCTCGCTCCGTATTTCATCAGGATAAAAACTTGCCGAGAACATGAGTTCCTACTTTAATACGAATATCTATTCACTTTTTCCGCTCACGTCAAAGTAGAAAATAGTTATTCGTTCCTCGATTTGTCAAACTGAATAAAACAAAGCTGCCGCACGCCGGGAACACTTTATCGCGATGCCCAATGAATTCGAGAAATACTAGGAACGAAGAACAACGTCGCCATGCTAATCTCGAATCTGAAGAAGTGCGCACCAGCGGGATGATTTTTTATGGTTTAACGCGAGCGTTCTTACTGGTGGATTAAAGAATGGTAATTTATGCCATAGAAAAGGAAAGAAGAAGCCGCGAATATGGTTCGGAAGCGAGTTACTGGCGCATGGAGATAATCCAAGGGCTTAAGACCGGCTGCTTGGGAAGAGATGTTTTATGGCTCTTGCGTCAACTTTGACATGGCTGACGCACTATGAACACGATCTGCGTTATATTTGTTATTCTCCAAAAAGGTTTATTTTCTTTTTTACACTCCGCTTCATTATCCTCTCAAAGCTCGAATTAGTCGTGAGAAATAGCGATTCAAGGACACAACATGATAAATGAACGCAGTATAGATCCGGTACGCAGCATAGTTCAGATTTTCCAAACGATTGCGCAATTATCCCTGCACTGATAATTGCGAGGGAGAGCGAGACGTCATAAATAAAGTCTTCCTCTGTGTAATTGTGCTGCGTGTGTAAAGGGGGTGTTTCCGAGACCTCCCCACCCTTCAAAATTATCACAGTCCATCGCTATAATCATAGATCGTAAAAATAATCGTTTTAACAGCTAAGAATTAAAGCGATCGAACTCGCATCTGGCTTACGACACGTGGTATTTTCCATCTACTACAAATATTTCAATAGATAGAATAAACGATGTGCATTCATTTCAGCAAATTGCAATACAAATCTTTATAACCTGAACTTAATTATAACACTAGGAAGTATACGTAAAAAAAAGAAGAGAAAAATCTCCCAGATTAGTCTCTTACAATTGGTGAAAATTTTTCAAATTTATTCTTGGAAAGAGAGAAAAATTGGCAAATCAAAATTACAATTCTTTCGCAACCAACGTCAAAGACGAAGTCTCTCTGCAACGAAGTGAAGTTCACTCTGACGCCGCGACGGCGGCTCACCGTAAGAGGACATAAAACAGAAGTTGTTAGAAGAACGACATGGTGCGTTTCGACATCAAAAGCATACCACGGAATAGTGCGGTGGGAGAAAGGAGTAAATGAGTGTTCGCGTATTTCCATGGCCCAGCGTGCCGCAGGGTGTTCTCTCGCGGGTGTCTGGGTGACGGCATGTCGGCTTACACCCCGTGAATTACAACCCCCGAGCGACACGTCAGCGCCTCGTTAAAGCGCGTGTCTGTGCAACACGGAGCGTTAACGTGATGCTGCTTTGACCGGACGATCAACGTCGTCCGTGCACGAAAAGAGCGACCTACATACGTGCCGTCCATTCTTAGAGAGCTTCGGAACCGGAAGAGAGTAGCAAAGAATAAAAAAGAGAACGGAGAAGAGAATATCGAGAGCTTGGCCGATAACGATATACGATCACGACAATGCCCGGCGTCGACACATCTCGTTCCTTCAATTGGTGACAGTATTGAATTACGATACTTAAGTAGCTAACATCTTATATATATTGGGTCATCTAAAAAGTATCCGCGGTTTTTTGTCACTAGATGGTGTTGACCATCAATACCATTTAGCGACAAAAAACCGCGGATACTTTTTAGATGACCCAATAATTATTCCGCGAATTTTAATTGTAGCAAAAAAACAACTTAATTTTACTTTTAGTATATTCGGAAAAAACGAGTTTATTAAAGTGACTAAAAATTTTATTAGATCCGAAAATAATTTTTATTGAACCATTAAAGTAATTACGTAGGAAACTGAAACATGATAAGAAATACTACAAAAAGTTTTGACATTCTAGCATTCAATCAGCTTAAGCGTTCTACATAATTTGGATAGTTTAACAAAATTATTTTTAAATCTGTATTTTTATTCTAGCTTTGAATATTTTAGCGAAACTGTCTTTTCAGTGTATTCATGCACTAATTGATTATTTTTAGATGCAATTCTACAACCTCTAAAACATATTCACTATACATCATATAAATGATTATATACAGTTTATATATAAACCATCAAATTATGTCTAACATAAATAAGATGTGTTAAATAAAATGTGTTTAAATAAAATGTGTTTTGTTCAGACATTATGTGTCTTGTTCAGCCGCAATGTCTTATGGACTTCCTATAATAATAATTACCACACTAGAAATTGAATACAGTATATATCTAATTGTAAGTTAAAGCGAGTTTCGTTATTAAGCAACTAATTTATTATAAAAATAGTTCAAGTAGTGCAATTTTAATGCCAAATGTCATCCATTTTCTAGCAGTGAGAACTGTCGCAATCTTTTTTAACTGACATAAATTTATGTGTATCGTGGAAATTGAATAATGTGCCAAGTTAAAATAACGGTGCCTCAAAAATTATTGCAACAATCTAGTCGTATTCTTTGCACCCTATTTTTCAACCGTCTTCAACAGTAAAACCGGCGCAAACCGATAATTTCCTCGTTCAAACTGTCGACATTGTAATCGGCCAGTTTTTTATATTCCGTGAGGCACGCTTTGCCGAAACCAACGAAATGGAGAACGAGGACCGAAATATTATCCTATTTTGCTAATGGGTTACATGGACCCTGGGTAAGGTTCGAGCTAGCCGACTGCCGAAAAGAGTAAGGAGAAATGAAATGGAGAAGGATGGGGAATGAGGGGCGCGGATGAAAATGCAGGAGAACCTTAATTTGATTTAATGTAATCGACTCAGTGCGCGGTCGGTTCGAGAGAAGGCTTTTAAGAAATAATTTAGCCGTTCGTTCATATTCATTTCCCGAGTAATGGTTTATTTTAATATCATCTTGGCTAGTGTCGGTTCATAAATTCAGAGAAATAGCTTGCATTAAAATTATTGCAAGATTAAACGTTTCGATGGATGTGCCTACTTCGATGAGAACCAAATAAATATGAATGTATTCAGTGAATGTATTCTCATTTTCTTTTACATGTATACATATATGATCGAAAAATGTATTTCAACATATTTTTATCATAGTCATATTTACGCTGGCAAAATTTTCACGGGGTACACAGTGGCCTGGGAATATTCTCGTAAAAATTTCATAACGGAGAGATAAACGGCTTCCCGTAATTTCGGTATTGCACCGAGTTGGCACAAAACGATAGACATCCGCAGGTAATTGAGCCTTGTTACTTCCACCATATCGCGTTCATATTACTCCCTATTTTGTAAAAAGGAGAGGACACAACTGTCGGATTTAGTGTTTACCTACTCGTGACTCGCCGACGAATATTCCAACAATGGTCTACTTATATCTGGACATAAGTGGGTTCGCATAAAACGTTAAGATCCAATTTTTTACGCCAACATCGCTCGAATCAACAACGTTTGCCGCGTGTAGAGAAATCATAAAATTATTCTTAATAGAGACCTCAAAAAAAAAAAGTCACGCGCAAGAATGCTTTCAGAAATCTCAATTCTGTCTATTTCACGTTCAAACTCTGAGATACTCGCAAAGTGCACTTTTCTATAGCAGCCACACCGAAGGCAAGAGTTGCTCCCAGGCCTCCTGATTCGCTCACAAATGATCCATCGCGCGCATTATAGGGGAGAGGCACACAGACGGAACAATGCAAATAAGCCAATTACGTCAATCCTGAGAAATCGTCGAGCGAGGCAGCAAAGAGGCAGCGAGGGGGTGCGAGGGGGAGGCGGGAAGGAAGGGGTTTACTCCCGGCGCGGCGGAGGAGAGGGCGAACGGAGAGCATATCGTGAGGCCAAGACTCGAGACTCTCGAGAGCAGCCACGGGCAGCGGGCACGAGCAACATGCAGCACGAATGCATGCGCGCGGTGCATTAGGTAATGATATCGGCATTATGGCCGAGCACGAAACGAACGAAATGACGAACGGGCCGACGGATTGGAACCGGGGCCCCGGGATCGGGGCCCCATCGAAGGAGGGCCACGGGGTAATTATACAAGCAAACAAGGGGCGGTCCCACCAAGATTATAGGGTTCCTCGCGCTGCTCCCCACCCCGTCGCCCCTGGTCCCCTC